>JAJJWW010014276.1:0-81003 GCA_023531295.1 Papaver armeniacum
CATAGAAATTGAGAGATGAAAGGGGTGTTGAGATAATTTGTAAGACAAGTAGAGAAGAAATGGTGATGAATAAAGGGTTAATCTCTGATTCGATTTTGAGAGATGGTCGATGGTCGGGGATGATTTGAAACCAAATTGAGCTAGGGTTTATTAGTGAGATTGCTGGGATTTTGAAGTCAAGAGGGAGATGGACATTGGGTACAAACCAATTGCGTAAGACTGAACTGGTCGTAGAATTTTAAGGAATTGGATTTGAAATTTGGGATCTCGTGAGCTAGGGTTTTGGTATAAATGATGTCGCCATCGAATCGAGAAGATGAATTGTGGAAGATAAGATGGTTACTGCCGTGAGATAAATAGGTTTTTGGGTGCTCTCGATTTGGAAATGGTCTTGATGTCACGTAGATGATGATTCCGTCATGGGGTGGAATTGGAGGTTCATGGCTCGATTTGAGATGCAATCACTAGCCTTGTTGGTGGTGCAGAGCAAAGGTGAATCCGAGATACAGTTTGACGAGTTGATGTTTTCAAAAGGTCTGGTTGAAATGAGAATGGTGCTTGTGGATGAGGCAAGCTGGTGTTCAAATGGATTCAGCTTGTTGGTGGTTGGGCAAGGAGGAGAAAAGGAATTGGTGATCTTTGGTGAAGTTGTAGGTGCAGTTCAAGGAGGAGTTTGAACAAAAGATGGGTTGTGTTTGGAGGAAATGGAGTCTAGTCCTGAGTCATGGTGCAGTTGAGGCATTACAGTCGTGGGTTCTGCCGAAGTTGGTGGGAGAGAACTAAGCTGCAATGGTTACCCGAGATAATGAAGTCGCAGATGGTTAGGTGAATTAGTTTTGGTGGATGGTTGCAGTCAACAGTGCTGGAACGGAGTTCGCAGTGGTGTTGTGTGTTTCCATGGATGGGATTTAAGTGTTCGGGGTAGAGATGGAGTTGTTGTTGGCCTGTAGAAGAGGAGTCAGTGCTGCCGAGAAGGTGCTATGGTTATTGGCTTGAGTCTCAGGTGTGTTATGGAGACAAAGAAGCTGCAGATGATGCGCAAAGAATGAGATTTACAATGCCCGAGCTAGAATGATGTTGGTGATTGAAGATGCAAAATGGCAGCTGCAAGTAATGGCAGTGGAAGTGATGGTTTAGATGAAGGTTTAGGTACCAAGTGCAGCTTCAAAGCACTTGAGATGGTGTGGCAGCTTGGTAGGGACCGAGACTAGGAATTGTTGAAAGCAAGAGATCGAGAAAGAAGCGAGAAATGATGATATCAGATGAGCATGAGCTGGTGGTGCCATGTTATGTTGCAGAGACAAGAGATGAATGGTGAAATTGTGAAAGCTTACAACCGATGGTAGTTGATTTGAAGCTACGGGTGGAAATGTCGTGAGTCAGTTGGTGTGGTGGTTGAAATGTATGCAAAGGGTTCGAGATTGATGGGTGTTTACGAGAGTCGAACTGACGGGATTTCAAGCTAAAACAGAAGTTGTTGTATGCGAATTTGGTGTATTGCTCACAGTGGAATGAATTGAAGTGTGTTTGTTCGAAGGAGTTAGGTCATTTCAGTTGAAAATGGTGAGCCGAGAATGAGCTTCGGGTTTGCAGGAGATGTAGATGCCGGAGGTATGATGCAGCCTGGAATGGCTAGGTTGCCGGGAGGGAGTGATGTCGCAAATGGAAGTGATCGAATGAGAATGAGCCGGTATTGCAGGGAGTCAGCAGAATGGGTATTCCAGTGTAGTGAGAGTCATGGAAATGAAGTCGAAATTGCAAGTGAAGTTGGTGGTGATTGAGAGCCTAAATGGAAAAGACTCGGTGTGTTGGCGTAATGGAATTGCAGCACTTTTTGAAGGATGAAGCAGAGCCATCATGGCCGGCAAAGTGAAGCAATGCAACAAGCAATGATGATGCATGACTAACACTCTGCAAGACCGCAATAGCTCAAGCTTTGGCTCGGGCAAGCACCCTAACTCGCCTCCACTCAGACCCGAATCAAGTCCGACTCTCCGAGTTGAGTCATCTGACTGTGCTTGACCGAGTTGACCCTGCCGAGTTGGATCGTTGACCGAGTTGACTCCGATCGGGTGACCGGTGGACTTTGCCTGGTCACCGAGATATTTTCCGGTCTGGATTCCTGCCAAATTCCGACCACAATACCAGCTTTTCCGCACCATTTTTGGGCAAAGTTTTTACATGGGTTTTTCTCACACATGGGCTTGGTGGACTTCTTTCTTTTGGACCTTTGAAGATTAGACCTAATTTTGGAAACAAGAGAGCTATTTAAAGGAAAGACTTCTACAACTTTTGGGATGAACACATATTTTTCTTGGAACTTTGGAGAGCCGGTTTTGTTTACGCTTCTAGGGTTTGCTTTTGTTCATCTTCTTCTTTCAATTAATATTTTTATGATGAACTCCATAGCTATGAGTAGCTAAACAAATATTATTGGTTATGGGATAAAGTTGATTTCTCAATATGTTATATGATTCAATGAATTAGTTTTGTCTCAATATTTTATTGTTTGTGATTCATAATTAATAGTGTTATATGATTTGATAGTTTGTTTGGTTGAGTCCGGAATCAATCCGATTTACATTCATCTCTAGAGCTATATTAGGTTTTCAATACGAAAAAGTTGTTTATCCCCGATTCTAAGTAGCATAATTGTGGGTAGTGCTTGTAGTGATATATCCTACTAGTCACAAGTTAATCATAACTTTTGTTAAAACGATTAGTGCTTTTACACATTCGTTTGCATTGATTAGTCTTATTCCATAGAACTTATTGCTTTTAGGGAGTTAAATCTAATTGTGCTTTTACACTTTAGGTTGCTTTCTAGGAAGAATTCACATATGCATCTTTTAATGTGGTTGTGATGAAAAATGGGGAATTAGCGGGATATACTTGCGATCAAGGTATCCTAGGACTATTAGTAGATGAGAGATTAAAATACCAATTCTAATCATTGATGAAAATACATGTCATGAATGATACTATCTCGTGACCAATATCTTCTCCTTATTGATTATTCCAATTATTTGCTTTGCTTTATTTTTTTACTTTAGTATTTCGTTAAAACAACAAACATCCCCCTTGGTTACATTAGAAACCGAAAATTGCATAACAACAATTGCCTCTGTGGAAACGAACTCTTCCTTACCTTGTACTTCATTCATATTTAGTGAGTAAGAAAGTGAAATTATTTTTGACGCTTACGACAATGATCACCGGTTTCTACCATGACTCCCAACATAGGTAGGGTAGGGATCGGTTCTACCAAGTTTTCCAATATAGGTAGGGATCGGTTTTACCATGACTCCCAAAAATAGCTAGTATCGGTTCTTCCGAGATTCCCTATTAGGTAAGGATAGGTTCTACCAAGACTCCCAACAAAAGCTAAGATCGGTTCTACTATATATCCCAAAGTAGGTAGGGATCAGTTCTACCTTGAGTATCAACGTAAGCTAAGATCGGTTCTACCATAATTCCCACCATAGGTTCGAGTTGGTCATCCAATAGATCTTCGTAGAAAACCAGACCAAAACACCTATTGATTTCTTTTCTATGATGTACTTCCTTTAAACATATGTAATGAAACATGGTTTCCTAGGATGAAATCACACATATATCCAATACACAATCAAGTAACAAGTTACATAGATTATGTCGATGTCGCATTTGTGAAGTTCAAAAGATATACGTTATACTTCGTAATTAAATCTTCTTCCTTGATACTTTGATCATAATAATATGACCAAGTCTAATACTACCTCGTTTAATCGGGGGCCCCAAGAAACAATTAGTGGCCTCACCAAATTTGTACCCACACCAAAAAACATAGGGGGCTTCCAAATGGTGGTGAAAATACCATTTTACCCTTCACTAATAACTAATCTTCAAATCATATTAACTCTTAACCCTAGGCCCCAATTCATTTCATTTCTAAACCAAAAATCAGTTTCTTATTCTCCTTCCTTCCTCTCTCTCGATTCCATTAACTACCCCGGAAAAAAAAATCAACTAATTCATCGTCAGAATCGTCGATACGAAAAAAATTTAATTGACGATTAACTTTTTCTACAAACATGGCACGTACTAAGCAGACTTCTAGAAAAGAAATTCAAATCCCTAATCTTGTGGGAAACGGTAAAAGCTGGGGTTTATTCGAAAACCAAGGAGAAATCAAATCGTGTGGAATCTGAGCAAGGTATGGCTCCAATCGAAGGTATGTAACTAAAACCCCTAATCTAACTTTGGTTTTCATTTAATTTGATATGCCGATTGAAAAATAAGTTTTTAACCGCAACATTGCGCTTAAAGTTCTAGGGTCGTCAAGGTCGAGTAGTTATTCCATAACGATTTTTCATCCGCATGTTGATATAATAAAAATCTTTAATGTTTAGGCCGAGGGAGATAACGACCCTAAAACTAGGTTTGCCACTAGTGGAATATGGGGTATTTACAACCCTCATCCACGACCCTCGATAGCTGTCAAGACACCTTGGACCGGTCAAGACGGTCCTTGATATAATAAAAAATACGGAGCACAACATCAAGGGCCTATAACAAGCCACAGGATAATTATAATATTAACCCTCATTCACGACCCACACCTTGACCGATGATCGTTGTTTTTTATATAATATAGATATTAAATAAACGGATGGTATGAAGACACATATATCTAAAGTCTTAACCATATCTCTCTCACTCGACTCACTCCCTCACCATTCTCTCTCTCTTTATCCTTATCTTATGTCTAACTTAGATGCGATCTCTTCTCATCTTCCTCATGTCCTCCAAACATAAAAAAAAAATCTTTCCATCTTCTTCCCACTCTTTCCAAAACCACCCACTTGGTGTGATCTCTAGACTTCTTTGCCGTTTCGATCTATGTCTATGTTTGAAATTTTGCTAATTCTTCTAATCAAAACCAGGCTATGAATTTATCCGGTGGATTTCATTAAAACCTTAGCTAGGGTTTCTATTTTTACCGGATCTCGTTGATTTGGTCTGTACTAGTCCTACTACTTGGTCAAGATCGAAACAACAAATTTCGATTTTATGGAAATCCAAGTAAAATAATCTTTATCTCTATCTTCAATTAGATTTTTTTTTTTTGAATTTTGAAATCCTTGATTTTTATATGTATGTTGATCTTCGTTATTTTTCTTTGTAGGTGTTTGACTATTAATTGATTTCAGAAACAACCTAATTGAATCGATGAGGTAATTTATTCAACTTTCTTAACTATTTATTCAATTAATGGGAAATTATATGGGGGTTTTGTGAATGGATTGTTAAAAATTCTTACTTTGGGTTATATGTATTTACAACAGAACTTGCTGGAGATAGTTACTTTGCTATTGAAGTCGGATTTACTCCTATGGTTACTCAAAATGTTCTTGGTATAAACAAAGCAAACTCCAAATTTCCCGATGTTTTGAAATAGTTATTTTTGGTTTGGTTCTGATTATTTTATGGTGGTTTGGATTTGAAGGTCGTAAAATGCAGTGGTAAATTTGGACAAAAGTGTGGTACTGCAAATTCAAGACAAGGAGGAAGAATTAAGGATTTTTTTTGGTTTATTCTGGTTACTTTTAATTGACACTAATGTATGTCTCCTTGTTCTTATTTTAACAGTTGATTCCAGCAGGTTACTACTTTATAGTAAAATAATCAATAGGATCAGGTTCTCGAGGGAGTAGACAACTATTTGCAGTGAGCAATTCAACAAGGTATAACATTTATAGAGCCAAATGAGGAGCATTGAAATTGTAATCCTCTATTTCAATTTATGTTCGATCGTTATTGGTTTGCTTTAGGATTTGACGCTCCAAGAATCCGAAATGCTTGCTCTTTCAATCTTGAAGCAAGTGATGGAAAAGAAGGTGAGGTTTCTCAGCATATCAAAAATAGTGAACATGTTTTTTTTTTCGACACTATTAACCGAATTGTCTTGTACTATGTTTTGTTTTGTAGTTGTATTTGGGTGACTCCCAGCAATGTTGACATTGCAAAGGTCGCTCCAAAGTACCAAATGTATTCTCTTTCTGGGGGTGGAGGTTGTCATGCTTTTTTGGTTGGGTATTTCTCTATAGGAATGAGTATGATAGAGGTGTGAATACTCTCTCACCTTAAGGGAGATTGTTAACAATTAAATATGTTATTGAAGCTTGAAGTTCCATAAAATTTGTCTCTAAAGATTGTTAGGTAAAGTGAACTCAGAAAGTATTGTTTAGGCTTGAAGTTTCCAGTACATGAAGTTTTCCTGGTGTTGATTGTATGATACTCACATTTTGGATTTCGCTATTTGGGTTTTGTAGTTGTTCAATAGTTGGTGTTATCAAGATGTTCTTGCGTGGGTCACCTTGTTCCAAAGAATGCATTTATAAGTACAAATGATTCGTATAATTAGAGAATCATTTTTTTATTTAATCATGTCTTGATTTTTTTTTTTTGTTGTTATCTTTGTGAAAGCTAGACGTCTTGAAGACTCGAGAAACACAACTAATATCTCCCGTGGATCTCCTTCATGCTGCTGTATTTTCTATTGGCTATTGAATTCCAAAATAAACTTTGGTGAATCCACTTCCGTACAATCTCCAGAGAACGTCGAATGCAGGTATTTATCCAATTCAGGATTAGCAAAATGACCACAATTAAATGAATTATTTATTACAGTTTTTTTATTTAGTGAATAAACATTAATGTCTTCCAGATTCATTTAAACATTTGTACTATTACAGTTGCACCTTTAGTTTATTTTGTGGAATAAATAAATTGAGTTGGTTATTTATGTTTCACTATGATTAGATCTCTATGCAATCTTTATGACATTAATTTTTTTGGAACCCATAGAATTTGGACATAACATTTGTTTTTGAGATGAATTTGATGTTGGTGATCGATTGAATTTGCTCTCCAATGTCATAAGTGAACTCCACTGCTTGTTTCTTTACGCTTTCATTTATAGCATTTCAAGATAGCTTTCTCATTCTTGCATACAACTGTACAAGTACTTCATTAGTACTCTTATCTACATACATGCATGTGGTTCAGTTGATTACTTGTTGTTTAGATCTGTCTGCATTGCGAGACTGTACATGCTCATGGATTTGCTGTTTAAACTTTTTAAGGCTAAAAAACACTATTATTGTCATATTAGACTACTGTTCCAATGCTTGTAGATCGAATTCAATTTTAAATCATTTGTCCAACCTTATAAGCACGTGCCTATATGCTTTAGCTATCGGGCTGATTTTTTCCAAGACACCAACGTTATTACTCTAGGTAGAATATCTCTAATGTTGTGTCAGTTTTCATTTATTGATGTCTTCCCATTTGAGTACGCAAAGATGAGAATTGTAACTGAAAACTTTCTTTTCTGATGAGTTTCTAATTTTTTCTTTCTGCAGACATTATTTTATGTAGTCTTAGAGCATATGCCTGCAAAGTGAGCAAATGGCAAGGATGTCTGCAATGGATAGTTCCAATAGAAATGAAAGAGACATGCTTGATCATATTGCTCTTACCTATAACAGGTTTCTTTTCCCCCTGTCTCTGCCTCCCCCCCTGTTTCTGATGAATTTGATGTCTATAACATCTTACGAAATATTGTGGAGTCTATAACTAATTCTAAATGCAGTAATTTCTCGATAACTATTTCATTATCTTGCTTTCGATCTTTTATCATCTTACTTCATTAAATTGTTACCTTGTTGAACATTTTCTGAAATTGATGACTTATTTGTAGGTATTGATGGAAAAAAAGGGTGGTGTTGGGTATCTATTTAGGAGACAAGCTAAACTATCTTCGAGGTGATCATTGTGGTTCTCTGCATTTCTTTCTTCATTTGTTAAATTTCTAAAAAAAATATTCTAAACCAAGATCTAACATTCAAAACTAGGATCTTTTTAGTTAAACTTCTAACGCCCACACTAATTTTTCCTACAGGTACTTGCAAGTTTCGACTTCTGAGTGGGGGAGCTTCATTTTCTTTTATTACTAAACCATGGTCTCACCTTCAATGTATGTAGTTGCAGGAAATCCCACAACACACCCCTTGTGATATTATGATAATATTTTCTAGATCTAAACTTATTTGATAATCAAAATTAAGATAAAAGTGCTAAAATTATAAATGGAGACACAAGATTTTTTACATGGTTCGATCAATATGATCTACATCCATGGTTCTTCACTAGTGATTTTTGTAATTACATGAGTTTACATTTAGAATCTCCATTAATGAGTATTTGGAGCTTTTAGATCTAGTTTTGAGGAAGAAGATGATAAAGAAAATAAACTCTCTCTCTAAATTGTCTAACCTCTCTAAAGTGTATCCTCCTTTTCTCTCTCATGCTTTTCTTTTACATAGGATATTACATAGTGGATGACAGCTCATGTACAACTAATATTTCCTTAATTTCGGATTTACCTTGCGACATTTCGCAGTCTACAAATGTTAGTCTTCGCAATTCTTTTGACTCTTCGCATAATCGTCACACCTTTCTCATATTTAAGCTAATGTCATTTGTTGCGTCGTTTCTAATATTTCTTCGCGACATTATTATGTTGCGTCGTTAATAATCCGCAAGTGAAGGTTGCTGCGATATTCTCGCTCCTACATCTTGCCTCTTTTTTTTCTTGAATATTGCTTGAAGAGCGATCTTTAAGAAAAATCGTTGTTGTAGTAGTCTTTGATCTTTGTTGATGAAGGAACGAGCGAAAGAATACTGGACTTGAAAAGTACGTACTTGCCTCTATTCTTTTGCGAAGTTCCGAAGCTTTACGAAATAAATAAGAAGTATCAACCCTTGAAGAAGTATAAGAAGTACTTAATCCTCGAAATATATAAGAAGTATGAAGTATCCTTTGAGAAGTATAAGAAGTATCCGTCCTTGATTGCGAATAAGAAGTATTGCGAAATTATTACTCCACGTTCTCTGCCTCATGCAATGCTATAATGCAAATAAGAATTTAGATTAGTATTCAACATTTCTTTTATCAAAAATATTCATTTAACTGCAAGTTCAAATCGTTTTTCTTTGTTTTGATTTCCTTTGTATAACTTGTTTCGTCTCATCCGATAAACATCTTTCATGGAAATGATCCTAATAGGTACCCCCTTATATGACGCACTTTAGGTACATTGCCTCTTGCGAAATTTTATTCGCGAACTAGGGTGTACGCCATAAAGGTTTGCCCGCTACTACTCTCCATGTTGGATATCATTCTCATTTGAGACAAAACAAATATTTAAGGGAAATATATAAATTGATCTGTATGAGATTTTTCTAAGTCACTTTTGTAATATCTCATGAGATTTTTCTCGAATCATTGTAATCGTGAAATCTTTGTAGTTCAAATCTTTGTAATTCTCGCGATTATCTCGCTTTTTGTAAATCAAATCAAAAATCTTTTATTTTCTGTAAAAGTAAAATGTTCAAGGAAAGTGGTACTTAGCTTTTATATGATTCGTTGTTGATGTCAAAGAAGTGAATAAATGCCTTGGAATGTATGAACTTCGCGCAGCAAAAAGAAGTGTGAGAAATGAGACTTGAACCCTTGACCTGCTTCCTAGATTTTCTCGCACCATACCAACTGTACTAATCCTCTCTTGCGAAATTAACTTGCGAAATAATCATCAACTTTCTTCTTTGCGAAATAATCAAAGTTCGTGCGAAATTTCGCATAACAAAAATAAATGTGCGAGAAGCAAGAATTGATCCTGCGACCTGCTGCTTGCATTCATGTCTCCTGACCAACTGTACTAGCCCTGCCTCTGCGAAGTGTTTCTGCGAAATAATCACCTACTTTCTTCTTGCGAAATCTTGTTGAAAAATCCATGCGAAAAATACACGTTCGTTGGGATTTGAACTCGCGACCATGAACTCATTAACTTCGGAAATAACCAACTGTGCTGCCTCTTGTTTGCGAAATAATGAAACAACCTTGCGAAATTATCCATTTTTTCCCCTCTGTAAAAAGAAGAAAATTATGCTCGCAAGTGAATTCGAACTTGCGACCACGAACGCATATATTGCTCTTTGACCAACTGTTCAAGAACTCCTCTGCGAAATTAACTCATAACTTTTTTCTTTATTCTCTTATTCGCCACTGAAAAATAAAAAATATGTGTCTCTGCGAATTCGAACCCATGACCACAGGTTTCTTTGTTCCAACTCTGACCATCTCTACTAGCTTTTTTTGCGAAGATACGCATGTAGCCACCTCTTATTCTTTTCTCCTCTCTAGGCTGTAGAAAAAATGTGAAAAAATATGACTGCGGCGAGATTCGATCTTGCGACATCAAGCTTCTTATTTTCGCTGGTGACCATCTGTGCGAACAACTATTTGTGTTGGTGTGGTAAGCTTCACAGAACTTATTCTTATTTAATCCTCTTTGTAAAAAAAGAAGAAAACTATGTTCGCAGGAGAATTCGAACTTGCGACCTCTTTGTTGTTCATTCAACCTTGAACCATCTTTGCGAATTTCTGTTCGTGACAGAAATTGCAGCGTCTGCCTCTTCTCTCTTCTTCGTCCTTCCTTTGTTTCTTCACAAATTGCCTCTTGTTTTCTCCTGAACATGGAAATCTTCAACTAAAACTTCCATTTTTTCCTTAAATCTCACCACAACCACTAATCTTTTCTCTCGCTCTTTTTCATGTCTTTGAATTATTGATGATGTTTGCTCCCTGAAAATGTGATTTCTTCCATAAAATTTCCATTTTTAAACCTAAACTTTATAGATCTAAATAAAAAGTATGAACAGTAAATAATTTTCATGGAAATTTCTTGATCCAACAAGTTACATGAAGGATAAATCCTTTACTCGTCCATGTTTCTAGCGCCAAATGTAGTTGTAGGAAATCCCACAACACACCCCTTGTGATATTATGATAATATTTTCTAGATCTAAACTTATTTGATAATCAAAATTAAGATAAAAGTGCTAAAATTATAAATGGAGACACAAGATTTTTTACATGGTTCGATCAATGTGATCTACATCCATGGTTCTTCACTAGTGATTTTTGTAATTACATGAGTTTACATTTAGAATCTCCATTAATGAGTATTTGGAGCTTTCTAGATATAGTTTTGAGGAAGAAGATGATAAAGAAAATAAACTCTCTCTCTCTAAATTGTCTAACCTCTCTAAAGTGTATCCTCCTTTTCTCTCTCCTTCCTTTCTCTTTATATAGGATATTACATAGTGGATGACAGCTCATGTACAACTAATATTTCCCTTAATTTCGGATTTACCTTGCGACATTTCGCAGGTCTACAAATATTAGTCTTCGCAAGTCTTTTTGACTCTTCGTAATAATCACACCTTTCTCATATTTAAGCTAATGTCATTTGTTGCGTCGTTTCTAATATTTCTTCTGCGACATTATTATGTTGCGTCGTTAATAATTCGCAAGTGAAGGTTGCTGCGATATTCTGCTCCTACAATGTACACACTCAATGTCTTGGATGTTCGTACTTTAAGATCGTGGAGTATCATCTAAGGTAAACATCGAAAATGCCACATATTGCACATTTTTTATATACTGTTAGTTTGTTGGTTATATTTACAAGTTGTGTACTTCTTTGGTATGTAGGGTACCCTTCCTTGCTAAATTAACAAGCATTTGATGAAGATGTAGAGAACTTAATGATAGAGATGGATCGATCGATTTTCAAGCAATTACTTTAAAGGTCTTTATGGATATGAGGTATGATGATCTTTTTATTTGTATAACCTATTTATTATGACATTGGCTGCATATAACTTGCCATATGTACGTGTATAGTAAGTGGTATTTTGCTTTGACATGGTACAATACTTCAGAGTTAAAATAATTCTTGATCTATGTAGTACCAATCTAGGTGATATAAACTCTTACCATGGTTTCATTGACAGTGAACCTCAAAATGTATAGTTTCAACTTTACTTTCTGTGTTTTACTAGAAAAAAAAATGCAATGTTTTTCTTTTACTAGCAGTGTTAATAAGGAGCTGCTACATTGTGTACAAGTCTTTGACATGTACACTATGAATTGTTTTGTTATGTTTCAGGCGACTTCAAATCTTTTGCTGTACAGGTACACCATTATGAAGTAGGAATAAGTTCTTCATCATCATCGGAGTTTATAATTTTGTTGTTTAATCAATAGTTTTGTAATTTAGTTCATCGTTTTGTAATCGAATCCTAGAACTACAGATTACACTGGTCAAACCACATATTTTAATCCTTTGTGTAATTTGAAACCAATTAATCTATACATGTTAAATTTAATGATTATTTGTGTGCAAGTTTAATTTGACTCTCATTTTTATTTGATTTGAATTTGGTTTTCATTTGATTCTCATTTGAGTTTCATTTCTGTTTCATTTGATTCTCATTTGAATTCTAATTTGAGTTTCATTTTATTCTCATTTGAATTCTAGTTTGAGTTTCATTTGAATTTGGTTTTCATTTGAGTTTCATTTCTGTTTGATTTCGCATTTAGTCGGGCAGGACAACCAATCAATCTTTTTTTTAATATTAAGATTTATATCTATGATCGATTAAAGACAGACATAAAGTAATGACCGTTAAAATCTGGCCGTTGATATAAGATTTTCAACGACCCTCGAGACACGTCATAGTTGAAAAAGACGCTCAAACAGCGACCCTTTCTTTGACCGACAAAGCAAGTCATAGATACGAGTTAAATGACTTGCTTTGTCGGTCGCGAAACTGCTGATTTCCACTAGTGTGCCATTTTTTTGCCCAAGATTAGAGTCGTCAATTTAGTAAGGAACAGTTGACGATTCTTTTTGACGACCTATATTTATAACGTAACGACTCTATACTATACAAAACTACCTCTCTGTCCCAAATAATGAAAGGGTCGTCAACTATAATCTGTAGACCATTAACGATTCTTTTGTGACGACCCATTTATAAACACTAACGACTCTATATGATAAATAACTACTTCTGGTCCAAAAAATTGGAAGGGTCGTCATCTATAAGCAGTAGAGTCGTAATTGTCTATTTGAGAATCGTCAATGTCTAATTTGGAGTCATCATTTGTGTTGAAGGGTCGTTTATGTTTAACATTTTCTTATTGACGACCCTTGAACTGAGACAATATAAATGATGTCTTATTGTTTCCTATATATTTTTGGACTATTGTAGCAAGACGAAAGATAAGAATCCCATAGTAACTCCTCCTTCCATACCTCCCCGCCATGAAAAATACTTAAATGCCGATCCATTACGCTGAAAACGGCCGAGTGAGGTGGCCTTTTCTATCCGTGAACCCAGAGATAAAGGTAATGAGTCGTCGGATTCGTCGACTTCATCATCTCCTGTTGTGTCTGCTTCTGGAAGCGATGAGGAAGAAGTTACGGAACAAGAAGAAATTCCTGTAAGAGGTGAATATGTTGTTGATGATGATTGTAATGGTGGTTGTGGTCGAGGTGATGGTGGTGGTGGTGGTGGTGGTGATGATGAGGAGGAGGAGATTGAGGAGAAGTACGATGAAGGTAATGATGATGATGAGGATGAGTATGGAAATGGTGGTAGTGGTGATGATAAGGAGGAGGATGAGGATGATGGTAATGGTGATGGTGGTGATGAGGAGGAGGAGCAACAGAAGCCGCAGGCGGAACCGGTTGTACATGCGGAGGTTAAAACCCCAATTGCACCCAGTGCGAGACATATTCCCTCCCAATATTTGCAGCTGGAACGTCTTCATGGTGGGAAAGCCAGAGGAGAACCTAAATATGGCTGCAAAGTTCTATTTGGATATAAGAGCACGTGGGCTCGTACCATCTATGAGACAATCGTAACAATCTCAACTTTGCTTTTCATATGATTTGTTGATATTAAGTTTCTTATTTATGATTTTTATTTTTTTGTCTTTTGTAGGATCATAAGAATGCCACACGTCTTTTTAGACGCCAATCTTCTTATATAAAAATGGCAAAATGGCCGCTAGAAGGTGAATGTCCAAGAGTGAGAGAGATTGTTAAAAACTCAGGTTTGTATGTTGCGGTTCAGAACTCCGTGATTGCGTGTGACAAGGTCGCAGTATCATGTTTCTTTGAGAGGTTTTATGGTGAAGTCAATGCATTCCAATTCCCTTTTAGCGAGAAGACAGTGACTCCTGGCGATGTAGAACAGATTTTAGAGCTACAGGTTGAAGGAAAATCCACAGGTGATAAGTTCAAGAAAAAACTAACTTGGAAAGAAATTTATGCACTCACCGAGAAGTTGTTTGGTTGGGATGAAGAGACGACGGCTTCCCTTTTCGTCCCGGGAAAGAAGTACCCAAAGAAAGAATTCAAACTTAAGCCCATTAGAAAGATGTTTGCTGATTCACTTAAGAAATACGGAGACAATAATCTCCTCTCTGATTTGGAAGTTCGTGCTCGACGGTCGCATATTTTTGTACGTCCTTGGTTCGATTATATTTCCGATAGCAAAGGAAACAGAGCGGCGTCAACCTTCTTCAACTTTTGGATCCGTTGGACGAGGTGAGTAGGTACTCGTGGGGACCGCAATAGTGGCACATGTGATTCCGTGAAATCCTACAATACATATCTCACAAGAATTCATAATATTCAACACACCTTTAAGATCAACAATCATACTTTTATTAATTGAGTTAAAGAATTTTACAAAGGGGAAATGAAATCAAGAATACAACTATCGCTCTAAACTTTCTCTCTCCTCAAAACTTTTCCTCCTTTCCAAAAAGATCTCTCCTCTCTTAAGCCTACTCCGGTCCTTTATATAGGACATTACATAATGGATGACAAACTAAGCTATCCTTTATTTTCGGATCGGCTTGCGACATTCTCGCAAGTATTCAAATGTTAAATCTCGCAACACTCCTAAATCTCGCTAGGTATTCACATCTTTCTCGTGTTCAGGTTGTCGTCATCCGTTGCGTCATTTTTATTACCAATCTGCGATATCTTCGTAGTGTATTGTTCAAGGATTTCGTAAGAATATCAATGTTGCGATATTCTGATCCTACATCTTGCCTCTTCTCATGTCTTCTTTGCGAAGGAGAGAATGTCATGAGAATTAATGTTTTCAAAATGTCAGAACCGTTCATTTTCACCAGATTTTCTGCCGACAAGATTCCATGAATTAAGCATAACCGCTTACACGTGTTAAATATTCCCCTATTCACCGGCACATTAAATGCTAACCGGTCATCATTTTCTTGTCTATTTAAGAAGAGATCCATCATAAGAATATTTTCTTTCTTTTACTTCGTCTTCTTCATCTCTACATTCTCTCGTGAATCTTTTTGTTGTCCGCAACTTTTTACTACTCATTCATCTTTCCGTAAATCTTCTCCATCTTTCGCTCTTGTTCTTATGGAGCCATCAAGGTTTGTTGATTTTCCGAAACTGATCTTTTTGGGATTGATCTCTTCTACTGAAATTGTCTTATTTGATTTTGTTCATCTTTGAATAATTCCCATACTGTTTCTGTTTCAGCAAAAGCATCTCTAGCACCAAGATCACAATCCAAAACCCTAATGTTCCCAAGGGTTCGCAGCCAAAAATCGTTGTAAACAAAAGAAAACCTGCGAATAGCAAGGTATTTAGAAACACTTATTCTCTTAATAACAATATTGTTGCCTCTGTTTCTTATGTGACTTGTGATTCGCAGGGTGATGGAAATGGCGATAGGCCCCCCAAAAGATCTCGCCACCTTAAAAATGTTGAAACTTTTGTTCTATTTCCTATGTTTAAGCTTTCAACACCTCCCCGCGGTACCTTCGCAAGCTAAATCCCCTCTCCTTATTCGCGAAAGTGTCGCTGCGGACTTCTCCCCTGTAGCTGACCTTTCTATAAATGACATTCCTCATGATAACCCTGTTGCGAATGAACCCTTATCTTCTTGGTTGTCAATGCCTCTTCTCTTGACACCGCCTCAGTTGATCATTAACCTTCATCTCTTCGGATGACACATCTATGACGAAAGATGATTTGACACTCCCATCTTCTGTCATCATCACTTCTTCATCCGAATCTCTCTCTTTTACTAAAGAAAATCTGGAAGGGATGGATATTGCTTTCAAGGTTTTATCAAATATTCTGGATGATGTCAAGAAAGCCTCCATTGATCCTATCAAATCTGGTGTTTGCGAAATTTTGAGTAAGTATTTTGGCTCTGACAGAATGGTTTCGCAAACATCCTTAGAAAAGGAAGTTGAAATTTTGAAGAATAACCTCCAAGCCATGACCTTGAAATGTGACACTCTTCATCTTGAAAATCAAAAGCTTCAGAATGTTTCGCTTGATCGTGATAATCTTCGCAAGAAGAACGAGGAATTAAAAGGTATAATAATTTTTTTATTTTTTTATTTTTTTTTGAAATCCCTTGTTCGGCCTTTAAGCTTTAAACCAGAAACGAAAAATGGAGATTGTAGTTGCAGGAAATCCTACACTACACCCCTCATAATATTTTGTAGATCTAAATCTTATTAATCACCTAAATTTCAAATATTAGTACTAGAAATATAAATTGGCACAAGGATTTTTTACATGGTTCGATCAATGTGATCTACATCCATGGTTCTTCACTATGATTTTTGAGGTTACATAAGAATTAGATTTACAATCTCCATTAATGGATATTTTGTAGAGCTCTAGATCTAATTTTAGGGGAAGAAGATGATAAAGAAAATAAATCTCTCTCTAAAAATATCTCTCCCCAAAATATCTCTCTCTCTCCTACCCAAATTATTCCTCCTTTCTTTCTCCCCTCTCTTCTTTATATAGTGTTTACATAGTGGATGACACTCATGTACAACTAATATTTCCCTTAATTTCGGATTTACCTTGCGACATTTCGCAAGAGTATAAATGTTAAGTCTCGCAGACACTCTAGTTTTCGCAAGATCTTCGCGCTTTCTTCATGTTTCTATCACCACTATCTATTGCGTCATCAGTCTGCGACACTCGTAAAGTGTCATTGGTGAGGATTTCGCAAGTATGTCCTTGTGCGATATTCTCGCTCCTACATCTTGCCTCCTTTTCCTTGAATATTGCTTGAAGAGCGATCTTTAAGGAAAAATCCGTTGTTGTAGCAATCTTTGATCTTTGTTGATGAAGGAACGAGCGAAAGAATACTTTGACTTGAAAAGTACGTACTTGCCTCTATTCTTTTGGAGTTCAAGCTTTGCGAAATAAATAAGAAGTATCAACCCTTGAAGTATGCGAAGTATGAAGTATTCTTGAAGAAATATAAGAAGTACTTAATCCTCGAAATATATAAGAAGTATGAAGTATCCTTTTAGAAGTATAAGAAGTATCTGTCCTTGATTGCGAATAAGAAGTATTGCCTCTATTCATGCGAAATTATTACTCCATTTTTGATGAGGATTCTTGTTGTTCATTAGTGAACATCCACTTTGGAAATGATTCTTTCCGAGAAGATGAAGAACATAAAATGTTTTCTTGGTTATCCATAGTTGCCTCTGTTCTTTATCTATGAAGGTAGAATCCTTGAGAAAGTGTTGATTTAGCGAATTGTTTTTGCATTCTTATTTTGCCTCTGTCTCATGTTTTGTGCTCATGCGATAGTATAATCTCTTCAGTCGCTTATCTTATCTTGTGAAATAATCACATTCTCGCGAAATTCTTAATAATTTCGTGAAATTCTGAATATCTCTCGCGAAGTTTTGAATAATTCTCGAAATTGAAAAATACTTGTTCGAATATAATGCTTATGTAATGATTATGTTATGAAATGTGTATGCGATGTTTATGCCATGAAATGCTTGTGCGATGCTTTCATGATGCGAGTATGATGCTTGTATGATGAGAATGCTTGTCTACTGCAATGTATAGCTAATGTTTGTGTTACTTAGCTCATTTTGCCGCTTTAAAATTGATGTAGCTTTAAATTGCTTTCATTCGTCATTTCTCCGATTTTGTCTTTAGTATATGCATTCCTCTTCACGTATTTATTGTTCCTCGCAAGTTCTTACTTGTGTTTCATCTTTTCTTATTCCTGCACATTAGTATCGCATAATAATATGATCGGAATATCAATTGTGAGGCGTTTGCATTGCCTTGGTCTCATTATCATGTACATGTTCGCAAGCTTGTCATTTAATTATTTTCTCAAGCTCGCAAGCTTATCATGTAATCTTTTTGCGATAAAAGAACTCTATTACCTACATTCAAACTGTTTATGTTAAATTTTGTCATTGCGACAAGATCGCAGGACGTCTTTACATTTTCATGTAATGACCCATTGATCTTGCCTTATCATTTATCTTGTGTGGTCTTATTTTGCTTTCCTAGTTAAAGGTCTTATTTTGCCACCCCTCATTATTGCGACAATATGACGGGCCTAAATATTCTTGCGAACATAAAGTCCCATGACATTGCCATCTTGCGACGAAATCACAGGACGTCTTTTACACTTTCATGTAAAGACCCATTGATCTCGTCTTATCTTTTCTTTAGTATTTTTGCCTCTGCAGGATATTTCATTTGCGAAAATATGACAGCCTAAATGTTCTTGCGAATATGAAGCCCCATGACATTGCCGAGTCTTGTGACACTTATCGGCTCCCTAATGGAGGGTGCCGCCCTTATCATCTCCCCTGGTTGCCCCTTCAAGGAGGCGACATCGGCCATACAAGACTAGCTCCTCCCATCCGGTCTTAACAACAACCATTGTTTCATGACCCTATTATCCCTTATACCTATAAGGTTTATGGTTACGAGACCGCACCATAAGTGGAGTTTTCTTCGGGCCGAGTGCAACATATGCCAAGACTTTCCAAGAATGGCCGAGACACTTCAAATGCCCTGTGCACTCTTGGCTCAACCGTGTACCCGGGCGCCTTGAGCATACACTCGACTCCTTGGAAGAGACCTCGGGCGTCCAACTAGGGTATAACCTTATATATATAGTTGTAAATCCAAGGTATCTCTCCCGGATAGGCTTTCATGGGCCCCAAATCTCCATGACTCAGGTTCCAGGAGCGGTGTAACCTTTTCCCTGATCCATGTCAAGAGATACCCCTTATATGACGCACTTTAGGTCTTACATTTGCCTCTTACGAAAGATTTTTGTTAAAGGGAGAGCAAAAACAGATCTGAGGAGAGCGAAAATCGTAATCAACTCGCTGAGTCGGACCTTGTTATTAGTTTTTTCTAACTCGGACCAAAATACCTCTATTTGCACATATTCTTTTCACACGCTCAACCAAACTAAACCTAATGTAGAGCAAAAATTCAACACTCCACCACCATCATCTCTATCACTAACGACCGTAGCCGACGGGGGAGTGATAGATCATGTTTTCATTAATTAATCTAGTCATATGTCAATTCATCTTAGCGAAATACGACTTGAGATTCAAAAACACACTTAAAAAGAACTAGCCACAAGTATGGTTTGTTTGCATCTAGTCTTTGTCCGCTCAATTTCTTTAAAAGAGTTTAATTTTGAGATTTGCTTATTTTTAACCATTGCGAGATCCATCTCCCCTCGTACCAAAGCCGTAGACAGTTCCATAATCAATCGCTACTTCCATTAAAAGTTTTGCTTTCTCTCTTTCCCTTTTGTCACTCATTTTTGTTAAGAATTCTATAGACCCAAAATCCCCCTTTTCCATTTGTATATATCTTCCAATTTCGTACGTAATTTCCAAGGTTGGTGGTGGAATTGCCGGTGGTGGTGGAGGTTTTTTAGGATAGCAAGGGTGAATTTTACAAAATAATGGGCGTATTTAGTAAGGTTAATTTAGTCTTAAATGGAAAAATATAATGAAAAGGTCTGGATCAGCGAGTCGACTACGATTTTCGCTCTCCTCGGATCCGGTTTTGCTCTCCCTCTAACAAAAATCCTTACGAAATATCATTCGCGAACTAGGGTGTACGCCATAAAGGTTCGTCCCATTCACTCACTCATTCATTTTTGTCAATTCGTTCAATCATTCATTTTTTATTATCTCTTCTCATTATCTTTGCGAAATTATCGCATTTTCATTGTCTCTGAAATTATCGCAAGTCTTCATCCTTTCATTCATCCTTTCATTCATTCCTTCATTTGTCATTTCTTTCATTCATTCTCATAATATCATATCATTTGAAGCAAAGTAAATATTCAAGAGAAATTCTAATACATTATAGTCCCGAAATCTTTGTAGTTGTGAAGTCTTTATAATCCTCGCGATTGTATCGCGTTTTGTGAAATATTTTAGAGAAATATATAAATTGAATTTTCCGAGTTTTTTGTAATTTTGAAATCTAGAAATCTTTGTAATTTTGAAGTCTTTATAATACTGAAATCTTGGTAATATTTGTAATCTCGCGATTGAATCGTTTTTTTTTTTTTTTTTGTAATCAAATCAAAAAATCTTTTATTTTCTGTAGAAGTAAAATGTTCAAGGAAAGTGGTACTTAGCTTTTGTGGTTTGCTGCTGTTGTTGTCTCTTGCGAAGTGTATGATTTGCTTGCGAAGCTAGCATCCTTGAAATGTATAAACGTCACACAAAATATAATATCTCGCAAAGAAAAAGAAATGTGAGAAATGAGATTTGAACCCTTGACCTCGCTCTTGCATATTCTCGCACCATACCAACTGTTTCTAACCCTCTCTTGGAATTAATTTGCGAGATAGTCATCAACTTCCTTCTTTGCGAAATAATCAAAGACCTTGCGAAGTAATAAAAGATCAAATTCATGCCTCGATCAACTAATTGTACTAAAAATTCGCAACCGCATAGCTATTGTGCGAACTTAAACATTGATGGCATGTTTCTTGTTGGGTGAGCTTTAGCGGGCTTGGGCAAATTGGGCTTAGACGAAATTCTCTTTAATATATACTTTACGTAGATAAATTCTTCTTTGCGAGATTCTCTTATTACTTTGATGGCGATGTTATTAACCTTCCTAAAAGATGACTTGTCATGAAGTTATTTCAATCAAGTTGATTTGCTTCTCAGGACGCTTATTAGACCATCTTTTCTCCAAAATGATTTGTTGTTGAAATTTTTGGTAGAATCTCTTCTTCATTGGTTGTTCCAAATAGGTAAGATATTGATGAAATTAATTTGGTCACCGCAATTTCTCTTTGCTAAGTATCTTGAGTTGGTTTGTTATACTTTATTTTGCGTGTGAATCTGCTAGCTCTCTTTTTATTGCTTGTTGGATGGCCGCACGAGTTAGCTTTTCTTCTTGCCACTAGCGTTCCTCGCATTGCTAATATTTTTCGCTATTATACATGCCCCCTTTCATTTGCCTTGCTCGCTGGATTTTTGCGAAGTAGTATTTCTCTAAGCATTTCCCCGATGATATGAAAATGAACCGGTTCTCTGGATCTCTCCTTTAGTCTTCGCCGGAATACTGACTGAGTATAATTCATCTATATTTCGTCTTTCCTCTCCGATCTTCGACGGAGCTATCGTCAATGCTCACGGGAACCCAGTTTTACTCCGCTGGTTCTTGTTGGATAGTTAGCCGATGAGCTTTCATCGATTTCATTCCGGTTCTATATTCGATCGCCATGAGTTGGTCGTTTTAGTAACCGCAAGTCGGTACTCCTCCAAAGTCGAATGGACCGTAAATGAAGATATTAATATTTAACACTATCTTATCCTTTTGTTCATTGGTAGTTGAAACTGGTCTATGAGCTTTCCTCTTAATATCTTATCATTCTTCTCTTGCGAACGTCGCAAAGAAGTCTGAAGTAACTTGCAAAGTGAACTTGACTTTCGATCAATTATGATATCTCCCTATTGATCATTGACGAGAACTGAGTTTATTCTCTTAATATTCTTTCGATCTTCTACGTATCTCCAAGAGTTGGCTGACTTCGTTGGTTTTGTTCATTAGTTAAGTTACATCTACTTTGCATATGTGGTTGACAAAGTAATCTTCACGAAATATTTTACTGTTGATGTACGTCTCAGGTGAATGCTTGCGAAGTTTAATATTACGATCTTTCCTAATTATAGTATGCTTGCGAAGTTTATGGCTTCTGTAACTAGATGGATTCATTTGCCGTCTGTCAAGATAATATCGTTATCTCTGCGAGATTCAATGGCTCTCCTGCATCACACGGTAAAGTAGATTGCCCTTTGTACCCCATTGTTGAGTGTAGATGGGTGGAGTGGAAATTTTTGCCATATATTTCTCGTATCACCGCGTATTTCCATTGTTCGACATGGACGCTTACGAGCTCTTCGCTGCTCAAGAATGAGTTATCAAGAGAAAATCTTATTCTGATGCTTCACTCTTGCATCTGTTCGTCATCTCCATTCATCTTAGCATTCTTTCTCTTCCTTTCCGCTTGGGCCTTGTCTCTGCGAGCATTAATCGCGACTTTAACTAGATAATGATGGATGTCTCGTGAATCGAATTCTTTGTTGCTTGCAAAAATTACATCCTCGCCAACTTGAGAACCGCAAATGATGAATTTCACGGAGCTTTATCTCCACGGGCTATATTCTCCTATGATCCGAGCAAGAGTGATTGGTAACTACTTATTTGGATGATGCAAATCTTTGAACAAAGCTCATTTTAATTTAAGATTACAGGTTGAGAGTCAAATTTCTATGAAAAACAAAGCTTATTTGCATAATTGTTTTGTGAAAAGCAAAGCTTAATAATCAAATTAATTTCCCCAAAATTATCCTTTATTTGATCTTATCTCTCGCTTCTCGTTCTTCTTCCCCAAAATTCCCGGATCTAAAAAAGTTAAGAATAAAACAAGATAGATTGGTAAGAGGTTTATCCTTTTTTGAAGTCAGTAGCTGATGTAGATTATCTTGATTTTAATTCGGTTGCACTTTCTTATCTCTCGCTTCGTTCTTATATTTTAAGTATCTCCCACATCGTTGTTCGTCTCTTAAAGATGTAATACCCCGATCTCTTGATAAAATTCTTTATTTGATCTCGAAATCTCAGATCCAATGGAGCCCGTCACCAATAACGACTAATTACTCGAATTCTCTTGAATCAACAAGTAGTCCCTGTTTCTAGCGCATATGTAGTTGCAGGAAATCCTACACTACACCCCTCATAATATTTTGTAGATCTAAATCTTATTAATCACCTAAATTTCAAATATTAGTACTAGAAATATAAATTGACACAAGGATTTTTACATGGTTCGATCAATGTGATCTACATCCATGGTTCTTCACTATGATTTTTGAGGTTACATAAGAATTAGATTTACAATCTCCATTAATGGATATTTTGTAGAGCTCTAGATCTAATTTTAGGGGAAGAAGATGATAAAGAAAATAAATCTCTCTAAAAATATCTCTCCCCAAAATATCTCTCTCTCCTACCCAAATTATTCCTCCTTTCTCTCCCGCTCTCTTCTTTATATAGTGTTTACATAGTGGATGACAGCTCATGTACAACTAATATTTCCCTTAATTTCGGATTTACCATGCGACATTTCGCAGGAGTATAAATGTTAAGTCTCGCAGACACTCTAGTTTTCGCAAGATCTTCGCGCTTTCTTCATGTTTCTATCACCACTATCTATTGCGTCATCAGTCTGCGACACTCGCAAAGTGTCATTGGTGAGGATTTCGCAAGTATGTCCTTGCTGCGATATTCTGCTCCTACAGAGATATATCAGTTTGAAGAAGCTCGAATTAGAGATGCTTGGATGGATCAATATAACCAATTAGATAATCTTCATACATACTCTGTTGATCAAGTAGATAATCTTACCAAGGAGAATGCTCAATTAGTTCAGAAGCAAAACTTATTAAGTAGTGAATTATCTCGCCTCTCTTACTCTTTGACTAAAGCTAATCTGGAGTTGGAAACTTTATCAGATGAGAATGAAACCCTATCTCAAGAGAAGCGATTTCTTTTAATAAGATGGCGATCTCTTCGCAACAGCTTAACATTTGTCAAAAAGTATGTAATGAGCAAGAACAATCTCTCTGTTCGTTGAGAAGTAAACTTAAAGAAATTACTGCTGAGAGGGACAAACTTATTCAAGGTAGAATAACTTTAAGTGTAAAGGCAAGCCAACTCAAGGATCAATATTCCAAGCTAGAAGAATCCTACTCTTCTCTTGCGAAGGAAAACACCTTACTTATTTCTAATGAAAAGAATTTGCGATCTCGACCGAAAGGTTTGGCTGGAGATAAGTTTGACAATTCCATGGACCACTTGGAGAATAGTTGCTTGGCTTTATCCCAATATCTTATCTCGCAAAAGGAAGGTAGTCATAAAATTTGTCTGCCTTAACCATTTTTTCTTTGTTAAATCTTTTTATGATATCATATTTGCGAATTCTTCGCCTGAATGATTTTCTTTATTCTTTATTTTTTGCGAGAATCGAGAAAAGTCTTCGCTCCTCCTTTCTACTTTGGAATCTAGCTATGCCAAGATTCGCAAAGAGAATGCATTACTTGTCTCTACCCTTGCTCGTTCTCGCAACCGGGTAAAGAAGATTTTATTACCTTTCTTACTCCAAAGATATACAAAGTAGGAATCACCAAAAAATCACTCCTTCGCCAAGTTCATCTCAGGGCTGAAGTTCTTGTGAATGATATCTTATTGTCCAAATCTCTTGCTCCTATGTCCGTCGAATCTTTGGAAGTAGATGATGTTGAAGTTCCTTGTTCTCCGATAGTGATTATTATCATGAAAGTGGCGAAGATTTCGCAAATGAAGAGGAAGTTCCTCCTAATGATGAAACCGTTGATAATAACCCACATGAAGAAGAAACGAGAGTAAACCGTAATGAAGGAAGGACTGGCAAAATTGAAAAAGTCAAGAAAGCGAGAAAGCTGGTGAAGGTGATAAAATTGTTGAAGAACGTCCATTATCTCCTTCTTGAAAAAAAAATTGATGTTGAGGCTTGAACTTCTTTGTAATTTTACTTCTTTGGATTACTTCATCTCTATAACTTCTTGCAAATGGTGTACTTGATCGTCTTTGAGATGTATTTACTCTTTTATTATTCTCGCTTACTAGCGAGGAAGATAATGCTTGTTTTTTAACAATTCACATATCGCCTCTCATTATCTTTCTTGCGATGAAAGATCTGCATAAGTAATAGTTACTTCTTATTTTTATTTTTATTTTTTTTTTGAATCATGTGGTCTTATTTTGCCTTCCTAGTTAAAGGTCTTATTATGCCACCTCTTGTCATTGCGACAAAATCGCAGGACGTCTTTGCACTTGCATGCAAAAACCCCTTGATCTTGCCTTAACCTTTTATGATTTTTGTTGCGACAATATGATAGGCCTAAATATTCTTGCGAAGATAAAGCCCCATGACATTGCCGTCTTGCGACGAAATCGCAGGACGTACTTACACTTTCATGTACTGACCCATTGATCTCGTCTTATCTAGTATTATTGCCTCTGCAGGATATTTTTCATGCGAAAATATGACAGGCCTAAATATTCTTGCGAACATAAAGTCCCATGACATTGCCGTCTTGAGACACTTATCAGCTCCCTAATGGAGGGTGCCGCCCTTATCTTCCCCCTGGTTGCCCCTTCAAGGAGGCGTACCTCTACCATACAAGGTTGGCTCCTCCCATCCGATCTTAACAACAACCAGTTGTTTTCGCAGCCTCTTATCCCTTTTGCTTATAGGGCTTATGGTTACGAGACCGCACCCTAAGTGGGGTTTTCTTTGGAAAGAAAAGATACGCCAAGACTTGCCAAGAATGGCCAGGGTAGTTCCAGACGCCCCGGCACTCTTGGCTCAACCGTGTACCTCGGCGCCTTGATCAAATGCCACACTCCTTAGAAGAGACCCTCAGTCTTCCAACCTAAGTCATTAGCTTAGGTTTAAAATCCAAGGTACCTCTCCTGGATGGGCTTTATTGACCCCAAATATCCATGACTCGGGTTCTAGGGCGGTGTAACCTTTTCCTTGAGCCATGCAACAGTACCCCCTTCTATGACGCACTTTATGTCTTACATTTGCCTCTTGCGAAATTTTGATTTTGCGAACTAGGGTGTACGCCATAGCAGGTTCGCACCTTTCTAGTATGTCATTGATCTTTGATTATCTCTTGTCATTATCTGTGCGAAATTTTCGCATGTTCTTTCTTTGTTTTGTATAATCTCGCAATAATTCTTTCACCAGATTTTCATATAGATTCATTTTGCTTCAATCATACATCATTTCGCAGTCTATTCTTTCCCCACAATCTTTTACGGGTAATATCTCTTTAAGTATAACCTGTTCCGTGGTCTATCGAGTTTGCGGCCCACATCTTTACCTTCAGGGTCCATCAATCTATATGCCCCTGTTCCAACTATATCCTTAATGATATAAGGTCCATCCCATTTTTTCGCAAGCTTTTTCTCGCTGATATATTGGTGTTTCTCGCAGCACCAAGTCACCTGGTTGAAATTCGCGTTTTTTAACACGTTTATTATATTCTCGGGCTAATCTTCGCTGGTAATTTTCCATATGTTGTAGAGCTCTTTCTCTTTTTTCTTCTAATTCATCTAACTTGGTTAGAATAATACTCGCACTAAGATTTTTCTCCCAAGCTTCTCTCTTTGTTGTTGGCATAATAACTTTTGTTGGTAGCACAGCCTCAACTCCATATGTTAAACAGAAAGGTGACATTCCCGTAGCTTCTCGCCTGGTTGTGTTGTAAGCCCATACTGTATTATGCACCTGTTCACACCATGCTCTATTATGCCCTTCTAATTTCTTCTTCAATATATCTGCGATTGTTTTATTTGTTTCTTTTGCCTGTCCGTTGGCCTGAGGGTATAAAGGAGTTGACTTCCCACATTTTATCTTAAATGCATTAAGTAACAGTTCTATATTCTGTCCTTCAAACTGTTTCCCATTATCAGATACCAATTGTGTGGGGATTCCAAATCTGCATATGATATTCTCAAATATGAATGTAAAAATGTCTTTGTCGCGAATGTGTTGTACCGCCTTTACTTGCCCATTTTGTGAAATAGTCTGTAGCGACAATCAAATATCTTCTTTGTCTAGACCCCGGTAAAAACGGTCCCACAATATCTAAACCCCATTTTCCAAAAGGCCATACACTTGTTGAAGATGTTAATGGTGCTCCAGGTGCATGTATTTTCTTTCTGTGCCTTTGGAAATCTTCGCAATGTCTTGATATTTGTTTCGCATCTTCATGCATATATGGCCAATAATAACCTTGTATTTTCGCTTTGTATGCCAAAGATCTTCCGCCGCTGTGATTGCCAGCATCCCCACTATGTAACATCTTTAACACTTCTTCTCCTTCTTTTCGTGTCAAACATCTGAGTGAAGATCCATTAAAGGATCTCCGGTACAGTATCCCATCTCTTAGTTCATAATTTGTCGCACGGCTTTTTAATTTGTGCGCCTCCAATCTATTCCTTGGTGTTTCTCCTCTCATCAGATATGCATGAAGTTTTGTTCTCCAATCTTCGATATTGGGTGTTTGTTCTCCATCTTCTATGATCATTACATCTACCTCTTCTTCTTCTTCTTTATTGATTGATGGTGATAAAAATCGTATCTTTATGCATCTCGCAGTTGGGTCTATCATCATACTTGAGATAAAAGCAAAAGCATCTGCGAGTCTATTATCTTTTCTTGATATGTGTCTCCATTTTATTTTTGGGATTTTCGCTGACAATTCTTTAACAAGTTTCTTGTATTTCTTCATGGATGATTCATTTGTAGTGTATTCTCCTTTTATTTAACGAATGACTAGCTGCTGGTGATTCTCACATTTTCCAACTTCATTTCTATTGCGAACTTCAGGGCATGTATCACAGCTTCATATTATGTTTCATTATTGGTGGATGTAAACTCCAATCTAAAGGAAAAAGCCATTTTGTTTCCTCTCGGCGAAATCAAAACAATTCCGACTCATTACCTTCCCCATTTGATGATCCATCTACCAATATTTCCCATCTATTTGGCTTTGTTAATAGATCTCTCGATTTCCATGTTCTTCTTCTATATCTATCATTTCTTCCTGACTTCATCATCCTCTAAAGGAAATTCTCGCTAAGAAGTCTCGCAACAACTTGCGATTTGGGTGAAGATAATATTTCATATTTGATTTTGAAATGTCCAATTTGTGCATTCCATCTCTCAACTCGCCCCCGATCTTTTTGAATTCTTCATTACCGACTCGATTGGTATTTTTGTCAATACTCTTATTTCATGTGCACGAAAATATATGCGAAGTTTAAATCTGCATAAACTAATGCCAAAATTAGCTTTTCAATTTTTGAATAATTTTCTCTGCGGCATCAAGGTTTCTTGATGTAATAAATTGGTTTTTCAACTCCCTGCGTCTACTTGTAGTAACACAACACTTAATGCATGCGAAGTTGTCGCAAGATAGATTAATAATTCTTCTCCCGGTTCTCGCTTTTGCGAAATAGATATATTAAATCGGATGTTCTTTTATTCCTTGAAAAGATTTCTCGCATTCGTCTGTCCATCTAAACTTCGTCCCCTTTTTGAGTATGTTGAAAAAAATGTTTACATTTGTCTGATGATCGCGAAATGAACCTTCCCAGCTGTAGTTGCAGGATTTCCCACACTACACCCCTCACTCAAATCTCGTTTAATCAATCCATTTGAAGATGAACAATGATGTGTTTTATTAATTGTTTTCTTGAAAGATTTACAAAGAAATGTAGAACAAATCTAAAGAAATTACAATCTCTCTTTCATTTCTCTCTCCTAATGACTTGTTTTACAATTCAAAAAGACCTCTCCTACAACAGACTTACTCGACCCTTTATATAGGGTATTACATAGTGGGTGACAAGCTATACCGTCCCTTATTTTCTGAAACGTCTCGCGAACGCTCGCGAATATACGATCGTTTATCTTCGCGACACTCTTAAATCTCGCCAAGTCTTTCACACTTTCCTCATGTTCTCGATTGTCGTCATCTATTACGCCATTTATTTACCTTCATGCGACTCCTTCGTGATACAATTGTTTATTAATCTCGCGAAGTATTGTTGTCGCGATATTCTCGGTCCTACATCTTGCCTCTTTTTCCTTGAATATCGCTTGGAGAGCGATTTTTAAGGAAAAATTTGTTATTGTGGTGATCTTTGACATTTGTTGATGAAGGAACGAGCGAAAGAATACCGGACTTGAAAAGTACGTACTTGCCTCTATTCTTTTGCGAAGTTCCGAAGCTTTGCGAAGTGAACAAGAAGTAATATATCTTCAATTTCACAGAAATTTGATTCCTTGAATCTTGGGATGACCGTTACACGTGTCTCAAATTACTCTTTCTACCGGTATATTTAATGTTATCCGGTCACCCTTTTTTTCTTCTATTTAAGGGAGAACGCCTCGTTAAAACCATCCCTTCTCTTCTTCTATATCTTCTTCATCGTCTGCAACTATTTCCTGCTATTTATCTTCATCTTCTTCTTTTTATTATCTTTCTATTATCGTTTTCATGGCATCCAGGTTCGTTATTTTCCTTGATTTTGATGATTCTCTTGATTGATTTCCCTTATTGCAATTACTTCATCTTGATTTTGTTCTTCTTTTGATATTTCTTTCGCCATTTTTGTTTTAGCAAGAACAAACCCAGCTCTAAATATACCGTGGTGAACCCTAACATCCCCACTGGTTCGCAACCGAAATCTTCTTCGCAATCAAGTCTCGGCTTCCAAAAACAACCCGCGAGTAGTAAGGTATTTTTAGAGATATTTATTCCTTTAATAGCAATTTTATTGCCTCCGTTTCTTAGTTGGTTTATTATTCGCAGATAATAAGAATGATGACAGATCTCCCAAAAGGTCTCGCCATAATACATTAGATGCCTCCGCGGCTGCTCCAACTGTTCCTTTTTCGGGATTCAAGCATTCTTCTTTCCCTACGGTGTCTCGCAAGGCAAATCTCCTACTTCGTAGACTTCTTCGCAAGATAATCCCATTTCTTCTTCTCAAGATAATGTATCATTCCCTACGGTGTCACCGCAGGATAAATCAATCCCCGAATTTTCTGCGAGTGAAATTCTTCAAGACATGCCTATTCCTACTTTTACTTTTACCTCGCCTCCACCTATTGATCGGTCTCTCCAATCGGCGGTCTTATAACTATGGGTGACTCAACTTTTCCTTCTTCCTCTACCATTTCTTCTTCCTCAAAATCTATCTCTCTTAGCAAAGAAAATTTGGAAGGGATAGACATAGCTTTTAAAATTTTATCGATACCATGAATGATGTTAAAAAAGCCTCCATCGATCCCACCAAATCTAGCGTTTTCGAGTCTTTGGGTAAATTCTTTGGTTCCGATACGATATCGCGAGCATCCTTGGAACAAGAAATTAAGACTTTGAAGAATAATCTTCATAATACTTTGTTGGATCGCGATAATCTTCGCAGAAAATGAAGAATTAAAAGGTATCTCCCCTTCCCCTTTTTTTTTTTTTTTTTTTTTTTTTTTTTGAAACTTGGTTCGCCTCTCAAGTTTTGCACCATAAACGTAAGATGGAGATATATCAACTGGAATCTATTGTGGAAGAGACTCGAACGGAAAGAGACGCCCGGATGGAACAAAGATAATCGTTTAGATAATCTTCATACGTTTTCTATGGACCAAATAAATAATCTTTCCCAAGAAAACATCTGCTTAGTTCAAAACCAAGAATTATTAAGTAATGAAGTGTCGCGTCTCTCATATTCTTTGAATAAATCTAATTTGGAGTTGGAAACCTTATCAGATGAAAACGGAACTTTATCTCTTGAGAGGCGAGCTTTATTGGATAAGGTGGCAATATCCTCACAACAACTTGATGCTTGTAAAAATCATTGAATGAGCAAGAACAATCTATCTGCCTACTGAAAAATAAACTTGAAGATACTACCACTGAAAGAGATAAACTTATTCAGAATAGAATAAATCTAAGTGTGAAAGCCAACCAACTCAAGGATGATTATACCAAGTTAAAAGAATCCCATTCTTCCCTTGCGAATCAAAATAAGTTATTGATTTCTAACGAAAAGAGTTTGCGGTCGCGGTTAAAAGGTCTTGTTGGTGATGGTTTTGATAATGCCATGGAAAACTGGGAATAATTGCTTGGCCCTTACTCAATATCTTGTCTCGCGTAAGGAAGGTAGTCATAAAATTTGACCGCCTTTTCCATTATTTTTCTTTTCTAATTTTTCTTTTCCATTATATACCATTTTGCATCTTATAATTTTAATGTCTTCCTTTACTCTTGTAATCCGAGAAAAATCTTCACTCTTCTCTATCTACTTTGGAAGCGGCGCATGCTAAAATTTGTAAGGAAAATGCAACGCTAGTTGCTTCTCTTGCCCAATCTCGCGACCGAGCCGAGTAAGGAGGTTTAACTACCTTAATCATCTTAAAGATATCCGAGTAGAAATCAACAAAAAGCACTTCTTCGTCAATTTCCTCCCAAAGCGTAAGTTCTTGTGAATAATATCTTACTTTCTAAATCCCTTGATCCCGTCTATGTTGAGCCATTGGATGTTGAAGATGATGAAGTACCCAACTCTCCTGACAATGATTATGATTATGAAAGCTGCGAAGACCTCGCTAATAATGAAGTTATCAATAAGGAACCATGTGAAAGAATTTCTGATGAAAACCCTTCAATCGGCGAGGTGAAGCCGATAAGATTTTTGAAGAATCTTTACCATCTCCTTCAGCTGAGCAAGTTGATGTAGAGAATTAAGTTTCTTTGTAACTTTGTTGAATCTTTCTTTTTGATTGCAAAGTACTAAGTCTGGTTTTGGATAAATTAGTTTTTATTTCTTTTTTATTATAAGAACTCATTTCGCCACCTTATCAAGTAATCCCTTTATTTTCCATTAAGTCTTTTGTTGTAATCTTTCTCGCGATGAAAGATCTTGATTGCCTATATTCAAAATGTTTAAAGATCTTTCTTGAATGCCGTTATCGCGACAAGATCGCAGGATGTCTCTACATTTTCATGTAATGACCCATTGATCTTGCCTTATCATTATTTGTGTGGTCTTATTTTGCCTTCCTAAGTAAAGGTCTTATTTTGCCACCTCATTGCGACAAGGTCGCAGGACGTCTTTACATTTTCATGTAATGACCCATTGATCTTGTCTTATCGTTTCTTAAGTATTTTTGCCTCTCAGCAGATATTGTATTTGCGACAATATGACAGGTTTAAATGTTCTTGCGACCATAAAATCCCGCGACATTGTCGTCTTTGCGATGAAATCGCAGGACGTTCTTACATTTTCATGTAAAAACCCATTGATCTCATCTTACCCTCGCGTTAGTATTATTGCCTCGCAGATCATTGCACAAATATGACAAGCCTAAATTCTCTTGCGAGAATAAAGCCTCATGACATTTGCGTCTTTTGACACTTATCAGCTCCCTAATGGAGGGTGCCGCCTTATCTTCTCCCCGGTTGCCCCTTCAAGGAGGCGTACATCGCCATACAAGACTAGCTCCTCCCATCCGGTCTTAACAACAACCATTTGTTTTCGCAGCCTCTTATCCCTTATACCTATATGGTTTATGGTTACGAGACCGCACCCTAAGTGGAGTTTTCTTCGGGCCGAGTGCAGATGTGCCAAGACTTGTCAAGAGTGGTAAGGAAGTTCCATGCTCCCCGCACTCTTGACTCAACCGTGTACCTCGGCGCCTTGGTCATACACTGACTCCTTGGGAAAGACCCTCGGGCGTCCAACCAGGGTATAACCTTATATATATAGTTGGAAATCCAAGGTATCTCCCCCGGATAGGCTTTCATGGGCCCCAAATCTCCATGACCCAGGTTTCCGGAGCGGTATAACCTTCCACCTGAGTCATGTTAAGAGATACCCCTTATATGACGTACTTTAGGTCTTACATTTGCCTCTTGCGAAGTATCATTCGCGAACTAGGGTGTACGCCATAAAGGTTTGTCCCATTCACTCACTCATTCATTTTATCAATTTATTCGATCATTTGTCTGCGAAGGTTTTCGCACAATCTCGCTTTATTTCCATTGATCTCGCAATCATTCTGTCGCGAAAACATTACATTACCAACTCATTCTATTTCTCCCATTTTCTATGGATAATATTTCTTGAGATATAACCTATTCCATGGCCTATCTAATTTTTGCCCTACATCTTTGCCTTCAGGATCCATTAATTTATATGCCCCTGTGCCAACTATCTCCTTGATAATATAAGGTCCATCCCATTTTCTTGCCAGCTTGCCACCATTTTCTCGCTGATATATAGGTGTTTCTCGCAGCACCAAGTCACCCGGCTGAAATTCACGTATCTTGACGCGCTTGTTATATTCTCTGGCCAATCTTCGCCGGTAATTCTCCATATGCCGTAGTGCTCTCTCTCTTTTTCTTCTAATTCATCTAACTTGATTAAGATGTTACCCGCACTAAGATTTTTCTCCCAAGCTTCTTTCTTTGTAGTTGGAATTTTCACTTCTGTTGGGAGTACCGCTTCAACTCCATATGTTAAACAAAAAGGGGACATGCCCGTAGCTTCTCTTCTAGTTGTATTATAAGCCCATACCGCATTGGGTACTTGTTCGCACCATCCTTTATTGTATCCTTCTAACTTTTTCTTCAATATGTCTCGCGATTGTTTTATTTGTCGCTTTCATTTCGTCCATTAGCTCGTGGGTATAGAGGAGTTGATTTCCACATCGTATTTGAAATGCATTAAGCAACAATTCTATATTTTGTCCTTCAAATCGCTTCCCATTGTCGATACCAACTGTTTGGAACTCCAAATCTGCATATAATGTTCTCAAATATAAAAGTAAAAACATCCTTATCGCGAATATGTTGTACCGCTTTCACCTCTCGCCCATTTTGTGAAATAATCTGTAGCGACAATCAAATATCTTTCTTTGTCCCGTTCCTCGGTAAAAATGGCCCTACAATGTCTAATCCCCACTTTCCAAATGGCCAAACACTTGTTGAAGAATTTAACGGAGCTCCCGGTGCATGTATTTTCTTCCCATGCCTTTGGCAATCCTCGCAACGCCTTGATATTTGTTTCAAGCGTCCTCATGCATATATGGCCAATAATAACCCCGCATTTTTGCTTTATATGCTAAAGATCTTCCTCCGCCGTGATTACAAAGATCCCCACTATGCAACATCTTCAATATGATTTCTCCTTCCTTTCTTGTTAAACATCTAAGTGAAGGCCCGTTAAAAGATCTTCTGTATAGCACTCCATCTCTTAATTCATAATTTGTTGCTCGGATTTTTAATTTGTGTGTCTCTAATCTATTTCTTGGTGTTTCTCCCGTCATCAAATATGCATGAAGCTCCGTTCTCCAATCTTCTTCGCAGAGAGTGTTTGTGTTCCATCTTCTACCGCCATTACATCGGTTTCTAGTTCTTCTTCTTTGTCAATTGACGGCATCGAAAGTGTTTGTATTTTAATATTTCTCGCAACCGGATCTGTCATCATACTTGATATAAAAGCAAAAGCGTCTCATGAGTCTATTATTTCTCCTTGATATATGTCTCCACTTTATTCTTGGTATCTCAAGGCATCGACAACTCGTCAACAAGTTTTTTATATTTTTGCAAAGACAATTCGTTTATAGCATATTCTTCTTTTATCTCGGCGAATTGCCAATTGTGAATCACTAGTAATCCTTACATTCTCCCAGCCTTCATTTCTATTGCAAATCGCAAGGCATGTATTATAGCTTCATATTCTCGTTTCATTATTTGTTGATGCAAACTCCAATCGAAAGAAAGAGCTATTTTATTACCCTCTCGCGATATCACAACAATTCCTATTCCATTTCCTTCTCCATTTGATGACCCATCTACCAATATTTCCCATCTATTCGGCTCCGTTAACAAATCTTTCGGATCTCCATGTTCTTCCTCAACATCCATCATTTCTTCTACCGATTCATCTTCTTCCAAAGGGAATTTGCTAAAAGTCTGCGACAACTTGTGATTTTGGCGAAGATAGTATTTCATATTTGAGTTTGCAATGACTTATTTGAGCATTCCATCTCTCAACTCTTCCCGACCTCTTTGAATTCTTCATCACTGATTCTATCGGTACTTTTGTCACCACCTTGACAACATGCGCTTGAAAATATATACGAAGTTTAAATGTTGCATAAACTAATGCTAAGATTAGTTTTTCAATTTTTGAGTAATTCCTTTCCGCAGCGTTGAAAGTTTTGCTGATGTAATAAATTGGTTTTTTTCTACTCCTCGCGTCCACTCGTAGTAACACCGCACTTAATGCATGCGAAGTTGTCGCAAGATAGATCAACAATTCTTCTCCTTCTTCCGCTTTTTGCAAAATTGATATGTCCATTAAATGTTCTTTTATTCCTTGCAAGGCTTTCTCACAATCATCTGTCCATTTAAACTTCGATCCCTTTCTAAGGATGTTGAAAAAGTGCTTGCATTTGTCGACGATCGCGAGATGAACCTCCCTAGCGAAGCTAACAACCCATTTAACTTTTGAACATCTTTTATTGTCGCCGGTGTTGGCATATCGCGAACCGCTTGTACTTTTTTTCCGGGTCGACTTGAATTCCTTCTTTGGATACAATGTACCCTAAAAATTTTCCAGAGGCGACCCCAAAGGTGCATTTTTCTGGGTTTACTTTGATATTAAATTGCCGCATTTGTTCAAAAATTTCTTTCAAATCCCGTACGTGGTCTTTTGCTTTTCTACTTTTTATTAACATATCATCAACATATACCTCCAGTGTTTTATGTATCCATCTCGCGAACACCTTCTCCACCATTATTTGGTATGTCGCACCTAAGCATTTCGCAGACCAAATGGCATTTTTGTATAACAAGATAATCCTCTTGGAGCAAAGAAAGCAAGATGTTCTTGGTCTTCTTCGGCGAGAGGAATTTGATTGTAACCCTTGTATCCATCAAGAGAAGATATCCTTTCATTTCCCGCCGCCGCTTCAACCATTTGTGGAATATCTCGTAACGGAAACTATCTTTAGGACAAGCTTTATTTAGATCAAGAAAGTCTATACAAATTCTTATTCCTTTTTTCTTCTTTGGAACTATAACCATATTTGCTATCCATTCGGATATTTTGCTTGTCTAATAATTCCGCGTCCAACATTTTCTCGTAATTCTTCTTCTATTTGAGGATGATATGTTGTCGCGATCTTTCTAATTCTTTGTTTAAAGGGTTTTACATTCTTGTCAATTTCCAATTTATGGCAAGCCACGATGGATCTATACTGCATTTCATCCATATCCCATGCGAAAATGTCTTTATAATCTCGCAACAACTCAACAGCTTCTTTTTCTTCATCCACTTCCATTTTAGTCCCAATTTTTAAGATTTTAGGCTCCTCCTCGGTTCCAACATTCACTTCTTTTGTTTGTTCTCGTCGCGACATAGCTAGACTTCGGTTCTCCCATAGGAGTTGGTCCTCTTATTTCCTTCGCGAACTCACTCCCTTCTCCCATGATTTTGCCAAGTATTCCTTTTCCTTCTTTTGCTCTTATCATGTAAATTCTAAATTCTTCTTCTTTCTTAGTCGCTTTTATCATCTTCCTGCGATCTTTTCGCTTCTTCATTTGCCCTTCATAATGCTTTACCTCGATTTGATAATATATTCTTCCTTTATCAATGTCTCCTCCGATCTCACCAATTCCACTCTAAGATAGAAATTTGATGCACCGATGAAGTGTTGATGCTACGCCTTAATCGCATGTACCCAAGGTCTCCCTAACAATATGTTGTATGGCGATTCCATATCCACTACACTTAATGTCACTTGTGTTTCAATTTCTCCAAGTAAAATTCGCAATTTCATCTCCCCTTTTGGTACTGTTATAGATTTTCCAAAACCATGAATATTATATCTTGGAGAACTCATTTCTTCATCTTTATATCCTAATTTTTTGTAAGTATGGTAAAACATGATACTCACCAAACTCCCCGTATCCACCAAAGTTCTATTTATTTCCCATTCTTCCGCTACCTTTGCCGATTCTTCTCTTTTTTTTGCTTGCATTTATCGTGATCACTAGTGGAGATGTATGATTCAAACTTTCTCTAGGAACTTCCGCGGCTGTGAATGTTATTTTCTGCTTTTCCCATTCCTTCAAAGACGATGTCTTCTCCTCATCTATAATCTTCTTTCCTTCGAAATCTCGTTTATGTATCCTTCCTCTAATATTTTCATGGAATTCATTAACCATTGCTTTTGTAATTGAATTGTATTCCATTTCTTCACTACGTTCCTTGCTTCTTAATTCTTCTATCTCATCGATTTAACCTTTTCCTTTCTCATTTTCTTGATTTAAGCGATTTTAATTGTACTCTTCAATCTTCAATCTTATTCGTCCCTCGTTTCTAGCGCATATGTAGTTGCAGGATTTCCCACACTACACCCCTCACTCAAATCTGTTTAATCAATCCATTTGGAGATGAACAATGATGTGTTTTATTAATTGTTTCTTGAAAGATTTACAAAGAAATGTAGAACAAATCTAAAGAAATTACAATCTCTCTTTCTTTTCTCTCTCCTAATGACTTGTTTTACAATTCAAAAAGACCTCTCCCACAATGAGACTTACGCGACCCTTTATATAGGGTATTACATAGTGGGTGAAGTAGCCTATATCTGTCCCTTATTTTCTAAACGTCTCGCGAACGCTCGCGAATATACGATCGTTTATCTTTGCGACACTCTTAAATCTCGCCAAGTCTTTCACACTTTCCTCATGTTCTCGATTGTCGTCATCTATTACGTCATTTATTTACCTTCATGCGACTCCTTCGTGATACAGTTGTTTATTAATCTCGCGAGGTATTGTTGTCGCGATATTCGGTCCTACACCGAAGCTAAGAGCCCATTTAACTTCTCGTACATCTTTTACCATCGCTGGTGTTGGCATGTCACGAACGCTTGCACTTTCTCTGGATCAACTTGTATTCCTTCTTTTGATACGATGTAGCCTAAAAATTTTCCCGACGCAACCCCAAAGATACATTTTTCTGGATTTACTTTGATGTTAAAATATCTCATTTGTTCAAAAATTTCCCTCTGATCTTGGACATTATCTTTTGCTTCTTTACTTTTTATTAACATATCATCCACATACACTTCTAATGTTTTGTGTATCCATTTCGCAAACACCTTCTCTACCATCCTTTGGTATGTTGCTCAACATTTCGCAAACCAAATGGCAATTTTGTATAACAATATAACCCTCTTGGAGCGAAAAAGCAAGATGCTCCCCGATCTTCTTCAATGAGGGGATTTGAATGTAGCCTTTATATTCGTCTAGAGAAGATATTCTATCATTTCCTATTTCTTTGATTCGACCATTTGTGGAATATCAGTAATGGAAAACCTGTCTTTCGGACGTGCTTTATTTAGATCAGTAAAATCTATACAAATTCTTATCCCCTTTTTCTTCTTTGGTACCACAACCATGTTTGCTATCCGGATATTTTGCTTGTCCGATGATTCCGCATCAAGCATCTTACGCAACTCTTCTTCTATTTGAGGATGATATGTTGTTGCGTTTTTTCTTATCCTTTGTTTGAATGGCCTCGTATTTTTGTCAATCTCCAACCTATGACACGCCACATACGGGTCTATTCCTGCATCTCATCCATGTTCCACGCGAAAATATCTTTAAATTCTCATAACAGACCAATAGTTCTTTCTTCTTCATCTCGCCTCCATCTTAGTCCCAATTTTTAGTATTTTGGGTTCTTCTTCGGTTTCAACATTCACTTCCTTTGTTCCATGCAGTGTAACTGGTCTTAGGTTCTCCCATAGGTGTGGGTTCTTTTATCTCCTTCGCAGGCTCATTCCTTCCTCCCGAAATTTCGCTGGGTTTTCCTTTTCCTTCCTCTGCTCTTATCATATAAACTCTAAATTCTTCTTCTTTCTTTGCCTCCTTTGCCACTTTTCTGCCATTTTTTCGCTTCTTTGCACGTCCTTCATACTGTTTTACTTCAATTTGATAACATAATCTCGCTTTATCAGCCTCCCCTCTAATTTCGCCAATCCCACTTGGCATAGGAAATTTAATGCACTTATGTAATGTTGATGCTACAGCTTTAATTGCATGTATCCATGGCCTTCCCAACAGCATGTTGTACGGTGATTCCATATCCACTACGCATAGTGCCACTTGTGTTTCAATCTCTCCTAGCGAAATTCGCACCTCTATTTCTCCTTTTGGTTTTGTTGTAGATTTGCCAAAGCCATGAATATGATAGGTTGAAGGAGACATTTCTTCATCTTTGTATCCCATTCTCTGTATGCATGGTAAAATATTATATCGGCCGAACTCCCCGTATCAACCAGAGTTCTATTTATCGCCCATTCTTCTATAGTTTTTGCTGATTTCTCTTTTTCTTTCCGTGTAGTTACTGTAATTACCAAAGGAGATGTGTGGTTTAAATTTTCTCTTGGTACCTCTGCTGTTGTGAATGTAATCTTCTGTTTTTCCCAATCTTTCAAGGGTGATACCTTCTCCATCGTTGTGATTTTATTTCCTTCAAAATCTCGTTTATGTATTCTCCCTCTGATATTTTCATGGAATTCATTAATCATTGTTTTTGTAATCAAGCTACACTCCAACTTTCTATTACATTCCTTGATTTTAATTTTCTCTACTTTAACTGATTTATCCATTTGTTTAATCATTTTCTTGATTTGAACAATCTTAATAACAATCTTTAATCTTCAATCTTCAACCCGAAAAGTCCTGTTTCTAGCGTCATTATGTGATTGCAGGAAATCCTACAATACATCCCTCACAAGAATTCATAATATTCAACACACCTTTAAGATCAACAATCATACTTTTTATTAATTGAGTTAAAGAATTTTACAAAGGGGAAATGAAATCAAGAATACAACTATCGCTCTAAACTTTCTCTCTCCTCAAAACTTTTCCTCCTCTCTAAAAAGATCTCTCTCTCTCTTAAGCCTACTCGGTCCTTTATATAGGACATTACATAATGGATGACAGCTAAGCTGTCCTTTATTTTCGGATCAGGATTGCGACATTCTCGCAAGTATTCAAATGTTAAATCTCGCAACACTCCTAAATCTCGCTAGGTATTCACATCTTTCTCGTGTTCAGGCTGTCGTCATCCGTTGCGTCATTTTTATTACCAATCTGCGATATCTTCGTAGTGTATTGTTCAAGGATTTCGCAAGAATATCACTGTTGTGATATTCTGATCATACAGCACATTTGAACGCACAACTAACAAAGGCATCCCGGGAACGAACTTCTCAAATTAACGGGAATTTGGCTCTACTTCGGGTAATTGGAGTGATCAAATTTGTTCGATTGTCCGTTATTTTTTTTGTTCCATATTTTTGGATTAGTGTATTTTTTTTATTTTTTTAATGTTATTTTAGGTGTGGATTTACGAGCATTTCCCTTCATTGATCAAAGATGATGAAGACGTCCAATTGGAGTCAACATGGAACAATACTTAACCAAGAGGAACCCGATACAAGTTCACTGGGTTTCAGGATAAGGAGCAATCGCAAAAGGACGCATTGATAGCCATGCGCCAAAAATTGGACAACATGACAGCCCAAGAGGTAAACTTTGATCCGTATAAGGAAGATATAGAAGGAGGAATCCAAGATCTCGTATATTACCATGTCCCTCTGTTTTACCCTTACGGATATTCAATGTATAATCTGAATAGAATAATGTGTCAGCTTGGGTATATTCAAGATTCACTCAATAAGGATTATGTACCACCGTTCAAACATAAATTAGATAAATGCAGAGCGGACGGAAAGGCGTTGGATCTTTGTTTATGAACCTAAGCTCGAGACCAAGTGTTAGAGCACTTGCTCGGTCAAACTCGCAAGTGTTGCTATCTCAAGCTTTTTTGTCAAGTTTAGTTGTCAAAACTATAAGTCTTGATTTCTAGTATACTTATAGCTATGTCTCGGATTAGGATAGAATATGTAGTTGAGCTTTATAATTCACAGCGTTCATCGATTGAAGACGAAGAACTACTAAGGGGAGCTTGTGGAACTTCATCAATAAAAGGTATGTGGAGACTTGAACTCATCTATCACTCAAAAGTCTATTTCTATTCTATCTCCTATTGAGACAAAAGTCGTATAGCTATATAGACTTTAAATTATACACATTTGATATTTCAAGCTGAGTTTAGCTAGCTTACATATTTCTCAAATATATGTTGGTAGCTTTCACTTTAACCAAGTTCATCTTTTATTCTTGACGAAAGTCAAAAGATGGTCATGTGAAAATCGCCTGGTAACATCTTATATGATTTGTGTGAGACAGTCATTTGGTGTTGACTCGGAATGTTTCGTATGGATCATTAAATCACTTGAAAATTTCTTTGAAGCTAATAGTTTGTATGAGGAGGTTGGTTATTGTCGTCTTTAAGAATGTTTCAATGATAGAACAATTAACCAATGATTGGATATAGCATAGTATGCGTACTTGTATGCTAACTATTGCAAGTTATTCCAAGTCCGAGAATCTAGTGTGCATACCCGTATGCGTCTTGATTCAACAGATTGAAGTCAGGAACTATAGTATGCGTACGTTTGCATATAACTTCAATTGAGTTTTGGTAGTGAACGACAAGTATGCGTACAAGATTGCATCTTGTGAACACAGCCAAGTCAGAAGCTGTAAGTATGCGTACCCGTTTGCATACTTGAGTTGGTTAAGGTCTAAAATCGTCTAAGTCATGAACAAATCAAGAATATATAGCACAGTTTGGATAACTTTGCCTATGTAAGTGGCGGTCCAGATTTTTTCTCACAAGAGATAAATCTACGGTTGTGGTGGGATCTCATGAAACACGTCTCATTAATTAATTCTACCTTAAATGAAATTCCATTCATAATCGCATTTCTGTTTCTGTTCTTCTGGTGTGATATCATAGATCTTTCTTCTCATGTGCCCTATGAGTTATGAGTAATGAATGATTTTACCCTTGCACCGAATCACTTTTTCTCCCTCTCTCCCAGCCGAAAGACTCAAATTCTTCGTTTACTCAAATTCTGGGTAATCCTGAAATTTGATAGCTTTTCATCTTTTGATAATTAGTCTTCTGCATCATTCTGGATGTCTTGAAGTGAATTGATTATAGAAATACCCAGAGAGTATTGAATTAATCCAGATTTAGTACCATCTACAGAAATGGTAAATGTTGTCCTCACATAAGAAATATCGATGGCTGCTTTTTTGTTCTTTTTTCGATTAAATTCCATCCGGACACCTGTTTTCACGATCGATCGATCTTCCCCGGTAAGTCATTTCGGTTCTATTAGTTTCCATGGGTTTGGCTGTTTGAATTATAACTATGAACCCATTATTATTATTTTTGCAAATACACAACTACCACTACTAATACGTGCACGTTCTTCTTTGCTCCAAGGTTGACATCAGGAAACAATACAAGAGGAATTCAGGTATGGTCAACTTCAGAAGATAAATCTAAGGTTGTGGTTGATCATCGAATTAACCCTTTCCGACCTCTCTCTCATTGCAACCCGTTTGTCTTCTTCTTTGGTTTTTCAGTATTCAAGGTTCAAATACAATCAGAGTGAAAAAAATGAAAACAAGACTTATCCTTTTGTGGTCTCCAACTCGCCGCAGAAACCATGGTAAGGATACCAAACCCCTAATCTCTCTTTATTTTTTTATCCTAATTGTATGACTGTTGAGATGCATTCTATCCTTGCTTCTGAAGGTGGTAATAAGATGAAGATGCATATTTGAGACTTTAATCATTTTATTCCTGCTGGATATATACCTCTCTTCTTAGATTCTTAAAGTTTATGTGTTTTTAATGGATTATTGATTGGATTGGATCATAATAGAAAAAACCCACATTGATAAACTAATTGTCCTTTTAAGAACTAATATACTCAATGTGTGGATTGTATTTAAGTGCGTTTACAAGTTAATGGGATTGCAACATTTTTGCTGGCTAAATTTGTCTTACGGTTGGGTTGTTTTTTATTTGAAATCTGGTATGTGAAGTACTGCATCACGTATCGGAGTTTTTGAACGGTTATGTCTCTTAAAAGAGATAACTTATTGAAAGCATTATTTGATGCAGCGAAGAACATGGACTCTTTTATGCTTTGGATTTCGTCGGCACAAACTTCCCTCTGTTGCAAGTACAATTGGATCGAAGGGATTGGTATGTAGTTAAACAATAATTTATCGAAGTCTCAATCCTCCCAAATTGATGACAGCCAACTTCAAGCATATGTATAATTGTGGTCTTGATAATTTTAACCTTCTATGTCAATTTCGGAAACGTTATTTAACTTAAAGCGGCTAATGGTTTCTTTTTACTAAATATTTTTAGGAATTATTTAATCTCATTGCTAAAGAACTCACACGCCTTCTCCATTGATGATGTGTTTAGTAATTAGTTCTTCAAACTTGCCTCTAAAGCGTCCGAGTGACGTACTAAGAAAAATGTGGGATCTTGACTCAAGCTATAATTTATCTCATTTAATTAAACTGGTGATGAGGGTATTTTCGATTGTGAGCTTCTCATACTTGATTATTTGAGGTAATTTTTGTGGCACATCATCACTATTTAGCCGAGAACTATTAGTTATTTGAACACTGAGTTCACTTTGGATTGTATATTGTATTCCGTGTTATGTAGGTGTTTAACGAACAAGACTATAGGTGATGCGCGTTTACAAAGGAAAGAAATGTATTTAGTTCTTTTTTGCAGCTGATAACATAATTGAGGTCGCCGTAATCTTGGGTTTTACTGTGTCGACTGTCGATACATTAATTTTCGATGATTGGTGTTATTTCACAGAAATATACTTCATGAACTGCCGCCATATGATAACACTATTGATGTCCAACAGTACTCTGCACTGGGGGCGAAATGGTCATCTTTATCATTTGCCTATTTTTTGTTTCAAAATTCAAATTGTCTGCATTTATTTTCTGAATTGAGTCTGATTAGGAAATAAATTGGCTACTGCCTCACATTTCTTTAATTTACTTTTTGGGGTTCAGGGTTTAAGTAATATGGTATAATTCTTATAAACTCAATTGATTTTTAGCTACTCATCTAATTCCGAATGACTCACTTGAAATATAAGAAAAATAACAGTCGGCTAATTCAACTTTGGTTGAAGTTGAATCTTTCTGTACATTGTTGTTTTGCAGGTAGACTTGAATCTTTATGTGTATATTGCTGATTTCATAGAGAAGCACATCTTTCTTAAATAAATACAAGTTCGGAACTGTATATGCATGCCATAAAATATAAAGATTTCATGTTATGTGGTCGAATTTCAGATAGTGGTAAGAAGGTTGTCGTTCACTCGGACTTGATGGGATTGATTTTAAGAATTAATAAACGAAAATGCTAGAAATAAAGAAAATTTATACAAAATATGTCACAGGTTGAAGAATTTACTGGGACTTAGGATTTCACTGTTCTCATGTCATGGGGTTCAGAAATTAATTCTAGACATTTATAGCCTGGCGAGATTGGGGTATACCCAGATTAATTGGGGTATACCCAATAAGACAAAATAGGGTCATTTTGAAGTAAAAGAGGTTACCCCTTAACCAAATATTTTCAAAATGGCAAAAATGCCCTTTTATAATTAACACTAAAAAACTGATTAGGCTAATTAATTGAGTTTAGATAAAAATTTTGAAAATGAAAATTCAGCAGATTAAACTTTTAATCCCACTTGTGAGTTCGATTAAGATCAAAAAATTTGGTTTTCAAAAATGTCAAAGGTCGGCAAAGTAGAGGTTTGAATAAGGTGCCGGGTATATATGGCCTGCATGGTCTTTGTTTGAATAAAATGCCGACCAATTTTAGCCTAAGCAAGGTATTTAAATGAAGAACATGCACCCAGGACTTTTTTTTTTTTTGACACACATGAGATGGCTATTGAAAAATATTAGTCGGCAAGGTCTACAAAAAAACCCGCCGAACCGGGTGAAAATACCACGTGAAGCTATTGAAAATACCATCTTAGGCTATATTTGGTTTGGCAAGGTATTTAAATGAAGAACATGCCGACTTTATTTTTTTTTTGACACACCGGAGAGGGCTATTGAAAAATATTAGTCGGCAAGGTCTACAAAAAAAAACCAACATTTGTTGAGAAAAATACCCCATGGCGGTATAAGTCGAGCAAGGTCTTCAAAAATACTACCTAAAATTTGTTGAAAAATTTTCTGATACTGCCGCCATGGATATTATGAAAAGCTCCGCAAGATATGCATGTTACGATCTTGCTTAGACCAAAAACACGAAATCATAATTTTGATTTCCAACCTAACATAACAATCAATCACACAACACAATGATGGGTTTGAGTTTAAACATCATTTATAGTCTTCTTTTCGCTGGTAGAGTCGACAATTTTTTGGAAAATCAAAGTTGAAGATTTTTTATGGCTTTGGTTGATGGAAGAAGAAGATGAAGAGAAGATTAAGAGTTGTTTAGTTTTTTTAATTTTAGGGTTAATGAAATTAAGAAATGAGTTTATTTTTAAGATTTAATTAGTTCAAGGGTATTAAAGTAAAATCACCCTTTTTAATATTGACACACCATGTCCCCTTGAAATTGGGTATACCCCAATTAACTGGTATACCCCAATCTCGCCAGATTTATAGCTCAAAACAAAAGAAGTAATAACTCTATTTTTTGCTAAAGTAGATTTTCATAAAACATTAGTTGTAAGTTGTGAGCATGATGCATCAAAAGTAATTAAAACTAAGCATTCGACATCAAACAAAATAACAAATAATTAATAGAAATCATAAAACAATTAAATTCTATTCAAATAGTTATAAAATAATTAATTTAATTACCACATGGATGAAAAACAACTTCCTTCGTCGTCCCAGTGATGGGGTCTAGCTCCACATGGAATAATTTTTGGGTATTTACAAAAACAGTCACACTTTACTATTAGGTTCACAAATTAGTCATGTTGTTACAAACTATTTAGGAAATAGTCATTTTTACGTTAACCACGGAGTTATGTCGTGATCGAGTTATGTCGGTGGCTGAATTACATAATTGTCCCTTCGAAAAATGAGTTAATAAAACCAAAAACACTGGATCTCATTCAAATTGCCTCCGTTTCTTCTGGTGAGTTCTTCTTCTTCTCTCGCAACCGGAAAAAGGGTGAGTTTCGGTGGTAACTATTTTGATTCTTCTTCATCACGACGAGTTATTGATGTTACGGCTATAAACATTAAGAGGTAACAGATTTCATGTTTGTGATTTTTCAATTTTTGGTTTCAGAAACCCTAGTTTTTAGATTTGGAATTTTTTTTCATAAACCCTAAATCTATCCAAATTGGGTTTCCTTCGTTTAATTTGCTCGATTTTCAATCGATTTTATGCAAACTTAATTGTGAATTTTGCCGATTGGTTTCTAAAACCCTAATTTGGAAATTGTTCTTGAGTTCAGTGATTTTGCATCCATAATTAAAGGTTGTTGCATGTATATTTTATCAGTGAAATGGAATGGGGATTATGAACAAATATTGTGGTTAAGTATGGCTTTGGTGATTTTGATGGAACTGTTAGTATGAATTTTCGATGGCGGTGCTTGCCGCTGGTGGTGGTGTTGCTTGCAGGTGTTGTTGTTGCTTCCATTGCTGCTGGTGAAATAGATTAGGATCCCTACAGTAGAAACTCTTTTAATTAATACTCGATTATTTAATAAACTCTCTTAAATAATATTTTTGGCCGGTCCCGAGTTGGGGACAACGTGCCAAATTAATAATTCGCTAAAATTATAAGATAATACTTTTTTTGATTACCTATGTAGGTCCCATATGAAATATAAATTAATAATGCATTATATATATATATATATATATATTCAATACATTAATGATTTGCGAAGACTATTTGAAAAATGATTTAATTGTCTTCTTTTTTTGCTAAATCAATATTACATTGAGTTCCAGCTCTAATTTTTCTTATAATTGTAAGAATTTTTGGTGTTGTTTTCTCATAGCTCAACAAGAAATTATTCAATGTGATTGCCGCTTTAATAACCTCGTTTCGCGAAGGGGGCTCTATTGTAGAACTTTCATCATCTTCTTCCACATCTTTATCGGTTCCCATAATGTTCTCGATTATTTCTTCATCATCAACAATGTGTAATTTCATTTTCTTACGGATAATTTAGGACATCTGCATGACATTCATTGAATTGCGATAGCCCAACTTCTCGATTTGCAAGTCTTGAGTGATTTCACTTTGTTTGTATGTTCATCCAAATTGTCTAAACTTGTATTAATTGTTGATCGAAGTTTACAATGACGAAAGAAGTTTGCAAGTGTACTTGTACGAACATCGATAGTCCATCTTGAAATTGCAAGATTCATTGCATCTAACACATTTATTTTTTTCTGGATTTGACGCCCCTAACTCATAGCCATACAAAAGACCTCTATAAATCGACGACAATAATGCATTTTAAAAGCTCGTATAATCCCTGCGTTAAAAGGTTGAATTTTTGAAGTTGTGTTCGGTGACAAAAAAAAAATCAACATTTTGCAGTCCTTCAATATGATATGGTATTTTGTTTGTATAGAAACTAATTATTTGATATGAAATTTATCTATAAGTTAATAAAGTATTAATTAATATATAAATTAATAATTATTAATTTATCGGTTAATTAATATCTCGCTTAATTAATAAATTTTGATGGTCCCGACAACATTAATTTATAGAGTTTCTACTGTACATAGCAACTTCAGCCCGCATTCAGGATCGTTACTTCAAATTCCCTAGAAGGGTTCACCACTTCCTCTCTTGGGTATAGCCATCACCACCACCACTTCATCTCCATTACCTCAACAATCATGGAGGGGTATTCAAGACAAAATTCACACTGGTTTTCTCAAAACAGTTAAATCGGATGGAAAAATGCCACTCTGTAAACACTAATTAAAGTTGTGAACATTTTGTAAACCAAATTAGGGGAGTGTGACCATTTTGTAAAACACCCATAATTTTTCATTACTCAAAAGGTGTTTATATTGGTAAAAATGGAAAAAATAATAAAAGAACCAAATTTGCAACGGTGTAAGTGCGTTACAACTCGCTATTACAAAGCAATGTTACAAGAAAACTATAGCCCAAAGTTGTTGCAGTACAACAGTCACAAATACTGAGAATAGATGACAATTTATAAACGACAGACTATCAATGTAGTCTGTTCTTCTTCTTCACTTCTCTGCTGAAGATGAACACGACTCTGCAACTTGATTCTTTTCGCTCTCTTCTACCCCCAACTCTCCATAATCCCACTTCAACTCCTCAGCACTCCATATATAGTCGGCATGGAACAATAATAACTCCTCATCACTCCAAAATATTCTCACAGTAAACACAATATCTCCGGAATAATTTTGTTTCCTTTTCTTCATGTGTATGTGTCTGCAGCTGCCAATCTTCATTCCAACACGCAAGAATTGGTTGTGTACATGACTCAGATGGTGTGAAGCACACTGAAACATACGCCAACACACCAAGTCCCAAGAATATCTCCCGGAAAAAAACACATGCCTCTCGTTTTCTTCATCCCGACGATATAGCCCAAATTCACCAGTTCTAATGGACTTACCAGTCTGCTCGGATGAAACATGCCCAATCCAATTGCAGCCGTTTTAATCTCCCTAGAAGTCGTCCAAAACCAAAACAACAATATCGGGTTTTTCAAATACGTAACTCCCCGAGTTGTTCAATCTGAATTTCAGCCAATTCTAATCCAAAACATTGGTCATACCATGCCTGTTAATTAATCAAGTCGTCCCAAGAAGTTTCAGTCACCGAGTCTACTTAAATCTCTTCCAAAACACGAACCCTAATCTCTGCTGTTGATGAACACAGTTTCCCGCCAAAACCGGAAATTCAAACGAAGGGGATGAAGGTGCCCCTTATCCAAAGTGCTTGGGTGCGAATATCAGGTGGGCGTACCTTATCAATAAAGGTGCCCCTTATCCAACTTGAGGGGTGCCTTTAACATAATTTTGAGTGCCTTTAGTAATTTTCTCGGGGTCCAAATACCACTTTTTTGAGCAACATTCTCCTCAAGAGCTTAATTCCTTAGAGAACACATAAAACAAGTTTATTAGAGAAATAATGAGTCTTAGCCAATGTAGTTATGGGTGAAAATATGTCGCACTTACGTGCTTATCATTATGCATTAAAGTTTCTTATATCCAATCACCATCTTATTCTTCGCTTGATGGTGCCTTTTCTGCATCTTCAACATTTTCATGGGTTCACTACTTCACTTAAGATCGGTTCTTTTCGTCGATGCTTCTATTTCCTCCTCTTATTCTACTTCCCAACCATTTTCCTACGATAAGTTAGTTAATTAGCATCCGTAAATTTTTTCGTAGTGATATCAACTGATTTTGTTTCAAGATTTTCTTAAGTTTGTAATTTAGTTGTACCTTTGAATATGATATTGATTCTTCTAAGAATGATCTTTAATGTCTTTTAGACTTCATCCTTTGATACATTGGTAGGAAAACTAATAGTTAAGTTGGAGATAGTAAGTAAGTTATAACCAGTGTGTAGTCAAAATCGCTCTCCAAGGCCGATTACTCACCGAGTAATAGCTACAAGCTCTATGACCGAGGCGATTTCCGATTCCAAGGCCTCTCCAATTTTTAGCAATTAAGGTACCGATTTGGACTGATTTTTTAGCAAAACGAGTTAACGATTTTTCCGAGTTGGCCTTGCATGCACTTAAATCGAAAATAAAATATTCATAACCCTTAGATGAGAGTTATAAAATAGAAAAACCTCTAAATACATGATAAATACGTTCAATATAACAATATTACACACTTAATTACATCATAATGTTAAAATTTTAATTTTAATTAGGTACAAATCATGACTTATGAGCAAGCAATATATAAATTATTAATAAATAGATTCCGAGTATTAGACCGAGTTTTGCGATTTCCAAGTCCGAACTTATTGCTCCTCGCTCCAAGCTCCCCAACCGAGTAGCACCGAGGAACGATTTCGATTACTTTGGTTATAACTAAAGAGTGTTAACTTTGTAATGCAATAAGGGTATTTATCTATTATGGCAATTTGCATCTTACAGAACTTTTGTTATGTGAAAATGGTCAGGATGCTTAGTAGTGTGTAGTCATGTATACGCGCTGCGGAGCGGGAAAAATGGTATACTTGGAACTTGGTTTAATTGATGTGATACTTTTGTTGAATGAACTTAGGAATCTCAAGGTGGAATTGTTGGTGATTAGGAAATACTACTTCGTGTTGATGGGTTACTCCAAATATTGCCGCTCATACTTTCATATATTGATAGCTATCTATTGCTACAAATAACTTTAAGGAAGATTGGGATTTAGGTGAACTGGTGAAGTAAATATGGACGTACATATAAGGGTTATCTTGAAAGCATTGATTAGGTCAGCGTGGTTCCTCTACTTTCACCAGTTTTGCTATACATGGATGAAAAAGAAATAAATGTAGTAGATATTAGTATTCCAGTCTAATAAGCTTTTTATTTGTATTCTGAATTGAGTGGAAGTCGTTTTTGTAGGTAGTTGCAGTCAAACAGCTCAACATGGATGTCGTTAAGGAAAAAGAATGTAATAGTACTTGAGAGAGCCATTGGATTGCCATATTTTCAGGTATACCAAACAACTAACTCGGACGGTATTGTATGTTTCGGGTTTCAAAGTCCTATTTTTCAGAAATGTTATCTTTTGTAGATAAATTTAGATATTGGAGTTTCTGATGAGCTTAGAGTAGATACAAGACATCCATCTGGTGGAAGATCAAACTTGAAGGAAACAACCAGCAATGCGATTACCATGTTTTGTAGAATAATGTATCAAAATGAAGAAGAGATGTTTGGAACAACAGAATGATTGACCATGTTCTATGCAAAATTTGTGGTTGGCAAGACTTTCAGTCGATTCTATATTTTATTCATAAGCATATTAAATTCCATATTATTTTTAGCCCTTGCAATTTTTGTAGCATCACTGGATACAAGATTCGTTATATTTTTATCCCTTGACCATGTTCTATTTTTTTTAGCCCTTGCACTTTTTGTAGCATCACTGGATACACGATTCGTTATATGACCATGTAGTGTACTTAACGTGTATATATGACCGGAAACAGTTAACTGGGGTTCATATATGTAACCAGAAACACTTAACTAACCTGTGTGTGTACCATCTACGCGAGCATGTAGTGATTAGCTATTGACGAGTCTACAAAGAACTAAATTAACGCTTCTGCATTTTCCAAATAGGGGTTGTATTACAGTCTTATAATAAATTCTTATAAGTTTTAAATGGAGGGGTTTGTGCATTGTCTTATTATCGCACCTATACAAATACAGAGGATACACAACACCAAAATGTCACTGCACATCTTATTTGTTTTTGATAAATTATTGGATTGAACAAACCAGTAGTAAAACAATGGCAAGTGCATAAGTCATGACTAATACTTTTAGTTTCGCCAGTCATTAAAAGATATGAGGAATGGATGGAATTCATGGACACAAATGATGTCCCAATTATGCATAACACCTGATCTCCCTGAAAACAAAAATAAATATTCTCATCTAGAAGTCTGACGACTTGATTCATGAAGTTGGACGGTAGTTTGTGGCACAGTTAAATGTCTCCGGTAGAAAACAAAAGTTACAGTCACATATAGCAAACATCGAGGATTTTCGAGGGGAAAACCAAAATATATATACTTTGAATGACGGTATGGTATTCATTCCAAATTACGAGTTCTCATTGACAGGTTTCATTCATTGTATTACCAGGGCTACAAGTTCTTGACGAAAATGTCCATCAAAAATTTCTTTTGTTTACACAATTTCCGTTTAAACAGTAATATAATTCAATACTCTTCCATCACCTTGTATGCCACTCACTTCATGAAACACCAAAAGTTTATACAAGCCCATGCCGTTACGTCACGGGTTAAGCCCTAATACATTTATATATAATAAGGAATTCAATCTTTTTCAAACCGTGGCTATAATGTTCATGAATTGATTCGAGTGAATCAAAATCGATTTTGCTTCAATTGTGTCTTGTATACTTCAATGAGAATATAAACAATTTAACAACTCTATAACTGGTTTCATTTGAGTCATTTGAACTAGTTGTGTTAAGATGAACAAGGTTGATATGAAAGTGTTCATATGGCTAATTTCGGTTAACTATTGTTGAGCCAACTAAGTGTACACGTTTAGGTACGGTTACCCATATCTAAATGAAGGTACATTTCATTTGTGTGTAACAAGCCAAGACAATCTAATGGTTGAAAGATATTGCCTTGAATCTAATCAGGTTTTCATCTAACGGTGAATATTGATTGCTTTGTCCCAAAGTATCAAACCCTGATTTGAAGACTATATAAGGGAGAACTCTAGCAACTGGGAAACCTAATCCCCATACCTCCTGTGTGATACTAGTTGCGATTAGAGTCGATTCTCCTTTAACCTAGGTTTTTCCTAAAACCGTTATATGTTAATCCAGGCCCAACTATTTTCTTTGTAATTGCGTGTGCTGATCTTACTTTGTTCTATCGTATTGAGTACTATCTTCTCTAAGATTTGCTTGAGATTTAATCTCCGATAGGTAAGATAAAAAGTAGTCACAAACATCTTCGTCTCATCGTTTGTGATTCCACAATATCTTGTTCCGCTACCATACAATTAAGATTATTGGGAGGTGATTGATATTACTTGGCTATTCTTCAGGAATATAAGTCTGGTGTATCAATTGGTTCTTGTTCACCTTGATTTATCAAAAGACGAAACAAAAATCGTAGGTATTTCTGTGGGAGACAGATTTATCTATTCAATATACTTTTCTGTGTGAGACAGATTTGTTTATCAAGTCTTCGACTTTGGTTCGTAGCAACTCTTAGTTGTGGGTGAGATCAGCTAAGGGAATCAAGTGCGCATAATCTGGGCATGGTTCTAGAGGCGTAAGGAACGCAATTGTACCTTGATCAGTTGGAGATTGGTTAGGGATCAACTACATTCCTGTCCGGGTTAACTTGTAGTAGGCTAGTGTCCTGTAATGGCTTAATACAAAGATGGTGTTCAATCTGGACTAGGTCCCAGGGTTTTTCTGCATTTGTGGTTTCCTCGTTAACAAAATTTCTGGTGTCTGTGTTATTTTTTTCTTGTGTATGTGTTATTCTGTGTTAACAAAATTATATTTTCAATATAATTGAAATATCACAGGTTGTGCGTAGTTCAATCAATTAGATGTTGATATAAATTGATTGACACTTGAACATTGGTCTTTGGTACCGTTCAAGTTGTTTCTCATAATAATCGTGCTCATGGATTCTATCTGTTTGATTTGCTGATTACATTGAGAAACAAAGATATAACTCCTGGATATATTTCCATTGATTGAGTCTGACTGTCTAGTTGATTCTCTTGGAATTATATTCCCTTGAAACAAAGATATAACTTCTGTGTGAGACAGATTGCCTAAACGAAATATTGGGTGTGGTTGTTAGACCCCCGTTTTTTCACCAAGCATTGGAATGATAGGTATAAGCGTACTAGCAAGGTAGACTTGTATTTTGGGGAGCATGTGAATGAAGGTCACGAGGCATGGCAAGTAAAGATTACATACGATGGTACGAAGGCTTCTCCCACGGTCGGGTGATACGGATAGATCCTGTTGGTGGTAAGAGGAGCAACAAAGCATCTTCCTCTCGCTTCTACATCTGACACTAGAGATGATTCTACCATTCGGTCTCTTCCTCGACTTACTTCAATCTTTCCCTGAGATGGAATTGTTCTTGACCTCGTATTTTGGCCTTGAGTCTCTCTTCTTATTCCTTCGTAGGATATGACAATGGAGTGGATGCTTTTTTAGTAGGTCGCATGCTTCTTTTGCATACCTCTTCTTCCATTGCCAATATTGATTTGATTGGTCGCTTGCATCTTCTAAGTATGTTTTTAATTTGATGATGGACTTGTCATTGAAAAAATGATTTACTTTGATTTTTTCGGTTGAATTTGCTAGTTGATGATTAAATCTTTATATAGAAAATATCCTAACGGTTCATTTTTTTGGGAAAAAGTGTATTCAGAAAGAGCCGTTGATGACATTTTTTTTAGAGTCGTTAATGTATATGATTAGACCAATAACGACCCAAAGTGACAAAAACATCCTGGAGATCAACCAATATGGACATTTAGAGTCGCTGTGTATATGGGTATGGCTATTAACGACCCTAAGTGTAAAAAAAATGCGCCTAAATGTATATGTGTTGATGGTGGATTTTCGTTTAAGGTTAAATTTGTAAAAAACCAGAAAATCATGCGCTGACATCTTGTAAAAGATAAAGCCATCTATAAGTGTTGGATACTCCCTCACTTGATTCACCAAGAATGGAACTTGTAGCAACAGTCCCATTCTGTGAATTTCATATCAGCCTTGTATTTCCTGTACTCATTATCAGTGTGGCATGACGACTGAGTGTTACTCTTACAGAGTAACACGAACCTCCAAGCACTATAATGAAACCATGTACGAAATACCCGTACAGGCTGATTCTCGGTGTGTTATACTAGCCCGAGCCCTCTCGGTGTGTTATACTAGCCCGATTGAGCCCCTCTCGGTGTGTTATACTAGCCCGATTGAGCATCCGGACTTGACTGTATCAGTCTCCGGATATGATCTGATCGCAGTCATCCAACTCCACAAGCATGATTGGATGACCACAGATCAATTCCATCACCCCCAAGCAGGTATGGAATACACACGGCCTTAGCTTGCCAGATATGATCTGATCGCAGTCATCCAACTCCACAAGCATGATTGGATGACCACAGATCAATTCCATCACCCCCAAGCAGGTATGGAATACACACGGCCGACCCCGCATGGTCGACCATTGGCCTTTGCTTGCCAAGAAACCGTCCATACCAAGCATTATGGGCGGAAAACCCTAAATTAGGGTTTGCGGCATATTACATGTGCCGCAAAACAGTCTCAACCATCCATCTTCGCAGGTATAGATGGAGGGTGTAGATGTAGACTCAAAAGGCCCGGAGCATGTCGACACAATCACCATGTGACCGCCTACACACTTGACCAGTCGGTCAAAACCAACCATGGTTGGTTACAACACAATCGTCCACCTGAAATGGCATGGTCGCGCGGCTTTGAAAGCCAAAATTAGGGTTCGAGCCATCACGCGCGTCCATCATGGAGGGTCACAGATCAAATCGAGCAGGTCCGGTCATACCAGCATGACCACCGTGGGCCCATCTACCTCTCCATGTGGTCGGCCAAGGCATATCATGCCTGGCCAATCCAAAACGCCCGCTCAAACATGCGTGGCTACACTTCCCGAATTGCAAATCGATCTCGACCACTCAACTTCACCGGACGAATTGGGTGGCTTAGATCACGTTTCATGAGACGGTAAGACATAGGCGTGAACATCAGCCTACCATCTACACGACAAACCAACCGGCCAAGACCGACCAAGCTAGGTCGTCTTGGAAAACGCAGCGGAAAAGGGTATGGCGCGCGGCTTCTTGCGGTATCAAACTCTTATCGCAAAATCAATCTCGACCACTCCTCTTTGACGGTCAAATCGAGTGGCCCAGATCGCGCTTTCATGAGGGAACGGAATACAGGCACCTACACCATCATGCCGTCAACACGCATGTATGGTCTGTCCTCTCCAAAATCCTTCCCACGCTTGGTTTCGACCAAGCTAAAGAGTGATGCTTGCGCACTCTTTAAAAACCCTAATTTCACCAACGGTCGCAGATGAGTGTCTCAAACATCATCTCGTCCGTCCGACCTCACCAAACTTGGTTATACAACCCTCGGTCAGGAGTTATTTGGTTAGTGAGGAGTCATTACCCGTCACTTTATCACACCGTAATGCAGTACCTGCATAGAATACACACGATACTTCACAAGTATCGACTTTCTGAATAACGCAGTTATTCAATTCAGCATTACATGCCATCTCTCGTGGATCCACGATCCACATTCCAGACATCAATCATGTCACAAACTGGGGATACTTATGGGGTATTGGTCTGGCGGTTTACAGCGTGCAACGCGCCATCACAAGAACGTGTTAGGAAGTCATGGACGGTTAGAGATGAACAGGAAAAGTGGGCAAGACTGGTCGTGTGTTACCGACACGCAACTCCACTACTCCATCATTCCACTACCTCCACTTCCCACGAGAAACGTGAATGAGGCTCAATGACTTGTATAAATAGGGTCTCCGCCCTATTTCCAACGAACAAGGAATAACGGAGAACAATACAAGTTCGACGAGATTTGAAAATCAACATCCGAGCCTCCTTACATTAACCGTAAGCCTGCTCACTTTTCTCGTCACAAGTCATAAGCAAGCCAACACTTTCACAATCTCAACACCTTCTTCGCTTCCCTCCCTAAGATCAACCCCATCTCCTTCACTTTGTGACCGAAACAAGTCTGGAACGGCCATTTCTTGGTTTAGGCCGGACTTGCACGGATTGATCTCTCGAATCTACAAGCACTCACCGCGCAAATGCATTTGTTGAAGGTTTAGATTCATTCCTCATCCACACCCCAAATTACCAAATTCTGCAGGAGTAGTTTTCACCCATCAACAATTGGCGACCACAGTGGGAGATCGATCTATCGGTTGCAAAAAATTGAATTCTCAATTCTTCGGTTTTCGGCTCACGATGCATCCTCATCAGGAAACCACAGGCGGTTCACGATGCATCCTCATCAGGAAACCACAGGCGGTTCAGATACCATGGGAAGTGTAGCTAGAATGCTGGAGGATGTCTTGGAAAATCAAGCTAGTATCACCAGAAGACAGAGCGAGACCTTTCGCCTTTTGAATGATATGGCAGCACAATTACAAGAAGGATCGGCAGGAATCTACTCAAGCAGTGCAAGAAATGCAGAATCCTTAGTCGGGAATCACACCTTTACTGGTGGAGAGGCAAAAGAGCGTTTAACCGTTGGTGACTCGGAAAAGATGAACAACATGGTCCAGTCAACAATGAAGAACCGAGGCAACTCCCACAGAGGAGAGGACTTGTCAGGAGTACTACAACGTCTACCGGATAAAGAAATGGAGCCTGCAGCTTACGGATCCCTGCTGGAAGATTTACATCTCAAGACCCTTGTCGAAACCGTGAAGAAACGCTTGAGGAAGGAGAGATCAATCAAGTAACACCCCCTGGAGCCAACAAGGAATGAATTCAACGCACCGGAGAAGGTACTTCAATGGCACGGACCTACATGGACCGATCAAAGAAGCGACATCAGATATGAGCGGTCCTGTCATGGAGGCTCCTACACTGGGACTGATCCTCACAACGATCTTCCTCGAGTCAATAGTTTCACTCTGGTTCAGCGGTCCTGTCATGGAGGCTCCTACACTGGGGACTGATCCTCACAACGACCTTCCTCAAGTCAATAGTTTCACTATGAACCAGAGGCCGGTGGATCGGGAAGCGGTTTCTCTAGTGGAAAGTTTATGCAAACTTTCACATCTCTCGAAGAATCAGCGCGCGGAGACGTTTTGCTGCTATCAACCAGAGGAAGGTCACGACCGTGACCTACATGTCACCGCACGCATCAAGGATTCAGAGTTCAAGACGACCCTTATCTACACAGGATCGTCTTCATTACTCTCAAGATTCTCAGGACATCCAAGGCTCTCCCAGGCAAGGCCGTACGGAAGCCTACCACAATGACGGACTTCGAGGAAACCAAACCAAAGACATACGGGAGAAGCTCCGTGGAAAGAATCGACAAGTTCGTTGCATCCCACTCCCCATGTGGGCGTCAATTCGGGAAGAAGACCGACTTGCATCATTGAGGGCTAGTACCCACGATGCATCTTTGCTGAAGCATTCTTCTCCATACTTGTGAATCCACAACCCACGTTCACACGAGGAGGGAATGAACTTTTATGGCGGGTCGTGACCGTAAAGGAAAACGGTATACCAAGCATCGCCATTATCAGCAGAGGAGACCGTTACCCGGTCTCTCCACCTAATGGAATGCTACAACAAAGAACGAACCACAAGAGCAAGTGCTAGATGCTCCACAACAGTGCAAGATGGCACCAACTCTACAACCGATGAAATTGAAATCGTTGAGGAATCTCCTAGGCCTATCTCCATCAGCTCAACCTTGTGTACGGATAAACGCACGAAGCTCGTGCAACTTCTCAAAGAGTACCGTAACATATTTGCTTGGAGATATGAAGAAATGCCGGATGAAAATTGGTCACCCATCATATACATGTCATACCTGTATCCAAGTCGGTTAAACAGTTGTAGTTCATACATGAGGAAAATGGATAGATCAGGTGCTGCATAGACTTCAGAGACTTGAACAGGTGCTGCTCCAAAAACGATCCTCATCTCGCCTAACATCGACATGTTAATAGATACAACCAGCGGACACGGCATGTTCTCCTCCATGGATGGATGTAGCGGCTACAAACAGATAAGGATGTACGAGCATGATGCAAGTAAGATATCTTTTCGAACTCCTCTCGAAATTTTTATTATACCATGCTGCCATTTGGTTTAAAGAGTGCCGGTTCAACGTATAACCGCTCTATGACGGTAATCTTCCATTGGAGCCGATACCTCAAGGGAGCGACCTCAAGAAGATAACGATGTCCAACCGTCATATCGAGAGATCCGGGCGAGTTACTCTATCAGATGTGGTCGAACAAGATCCGGGTGAGTCACTTTATCGACAATAAGTACATGTCTATCACGCTATATTGGAGAATCCGCGCTTTTGGTCATCCTCTGGAGCTGTTGAACGCTCATCTACAACAACATATGCCCTGATAGAAAGAACCAGGCCTGCCGGAAGAGCCTCATAATGTTTGTAGGGGCATATATATCACCAACAGGCGATACAACATTCAGCCTTCTGTAAGCAGTTCCTTGAAGCAGCAAGAGGAAAACCACCAAGATACAACATCATGCGCGTCCATCAACTCCAACTCCAGTACCACGTGCGCGAATCCCACAATGATAAAACAACGTCCAAGGTATTCCATACCTGGCTCGACAACAACCACTACGGACAAACCATGTAAACCACGCTTGGGGACTGAGGCTCAGCATGAAGTTCCTTCACCGTCAGTCAAGGACTTCTTCAACATGAGAAAGATGGTCGGTCAAGAATCATGGATTCGCAAGGGTAATCGAACTGAAGAGGAAGCCACTCCAACGCTCCCTCCAGCAGAAGCTGCTTCAATGGTCTATTCAAGAGCCGCCGCAACGCCTCTCCGAGACCCACGTTCGCTTCAGAATCCTTCTTCGACACTCTCTCCAGGACTCACCTCAGCGGTCGCATCAGAAACCACTTTAACATCCTCTCGAGACGTTTCAACACTCAAGCTGCATCAATAATCTGCGCTCCGGTCAAGTTATCTTTGATGTACTCATTGCTCAACATACGCCTCATCCATCCTTCATAAGGGCCCAACGGAGCATGAAAAACCTAAAAGTCGATAGGAGAAGAGTTATCTTGTGGAAAAGATATTTTCCTATAGTCGAAAAGGCGCGGTGAACAACTCATCATCAATGTTCGGCATATCTTTGAAGCTTTCAACACCTCCTGACTTGGCACCAGCATTATCTCCAGAAGACATCTCAACAGGATTCTTTTTCTTCCACAATGAAATAAAAGACAGGAGTTAGAACTTGTATGAAAATACAGGAGAGATGTAGTCACACGGCAAGACACAACTCACATCGGAGCACACAATGGCCGGTCCAAACACCATTCAAGTCCGGTACAAATTTTAGTCCGGTACAAATTTTAGTCTGGTGTTGATTTCAAGACCGGTACAAGTTTCAAGACCGGTACAAGTTTCAAGTCTGTCAGGCGTATGTGGGTGAGACTCACGTTCAATCAAGCAGACACAACAAGCCCACATTCGATCAAGCAGGCGCAGTAGCCCCACGAACGAAGCAGGTGCAGCAGTCCGTCGATTAGGCACAACCCCACGATCGAGTGAAGCGGGCGCAACAGCCCTCGACCGGGCGACATAGCAAGGTCGATCGAAGCGTGCAAGGCCAACATCATACTAGGAAACACTCTCCTATATGCCTTTTGAACGTGACATACTCCAAGGACGGGATGACCCGTCCCTCTCCCGGTAACATCTAACTTTGCCTCATAAGTTTTATCTTTAATCGTATCACCATCTCATGCCTACCACACAATAGTGTAACCATTATGTGCTAGGCAAGGGACTTAATGTTGATGGTGGATTTTCGTTTAAGGTTAAATTTGTAAAAAACCAGAAAAATCATGCGCTGACATCTTGTAAAAGATAAAGCCATCTATAAGTGTTGGATACTCCCTCACTTGATTCACCAAGAATGGAACTTGTAGCAACAGTCCCATTCTGTGAATTTCATATCAGCCTTGTATTTCCTGTACTCATTATCAGTGTGGCATGACGACTGAGTGTTACTCTTACAGAGTAACACGAACCTCAAGCACTATAATGAAACCATGTACGAAATACCCGCATGTGCCGATTCTCGGTGTGTTATACTAGCCCGAGCCCTCTCGGTGTGTTATACTAGCCCGATTGAGCCCCTCTCGGTGTGTTATACTAGCCCGATTGAGCATCCGGACTTGACTGTATCAGATCTCCGGATATGATACGATCTAGGATAGATCATCCAACTCCACAAGCATGATTGGATGACCACAGATCAATTTCATCACCCCCAAGCGGTATGGAATACACACGGCCTTAGCTTGCCGTGATATGATTCGATCGCAGATCATCCAACTCCACAAGCATGATTGGATGACCACAGATCAATTCCATCACCCCTGCGGTATGGAATACACACGGCCGACCCGCATGGTCGACCATTGGCCTTTGCTTGCCAAGAAACCGTCCATACCAAGCATTATGGGCGGAAAACCTAAATTAGGTTTGCGGCATATTACATGTCTTATGCAAAGCAGTCTCAACCATCCATCTTCGCGGTATAGATGGAGGGTGTAGATGTAGACTCAAAGGCCCGGAGCATGTCGACACAATCACCATGTGACCGCCACACACTTGACTAGTCGGTCAAAACCAACCATGGTTGGTTACAACACAATCGTCCACCCGAAAATGGCATGGTCGCGCGGCTTTGAAAGCCAAAATTAGGGTTCGAGCCATCACGCGCGTCCATCTTCTCCGGCACGAATGGAGGGTCACGAGATCAAATCGAGCAGGTCCGGTCATACCCAAGCATGACCACCGTGGGCCCATCTACCTCTCCATGTGGTCGGCCAAGGCATATCATGCCTGGCCAATCCAAAACGCCCGCTCAAACATGCGTGGCTACACTTCCCGAATTGCAAATCGATCTCGACCACTCAACTTCACCGGACGAATTGGGTGGCTTAGATCACGTTTTCATGAGACGGTAAGACATAGGCGTGAACATCAGCCTACCGTCTACACGCCAAACCAACCGGCCAAGACCGACCAAGCTAGGTCGTCTTGGAAAACGCGCCGGAAAGGGTATGGCGCGCGGCTTCTTGCGGTATCAAACTCTTATCGCAAAATCAATCTCGACCACTCCTCTTTGACGGTCAAATCGAGTGGCCCAGATCGCGCTTTCATGAGGGAACGGAATACAGGCACCTACACCATCATGCCGTCAACACGCATGTATGGTCGGTCCTCTCCAAAATCCTTCCCACGCTTGGTTTCGACCAAGCTAAAGAGTGATGCTTGCGCACCTCTTTAAAAACCCTAATTTCACCAACGGTCGCAGATGAGTGTCTCAAACATCATCTCGTCCGTCCGACCTCACCAAGCTTGGTTATACAACCACGGTCGGGAGTTAGTTGGTTAGTGAGGAGTCATTACCCGTCACTTTATCACACCGTAATGCGTGCACATAGAATACACACGATACTTCACAAGTATCGACTTTCGAATAACGCATTTATTCAATTCAAAGCATTACATGCCATCTCTCGTGGATCCACGATCCACATTCCGTTTATCAATCATGTCACAAACTGGGGGATACTTACTGGGGTATTGGTCTGGCGGTTTACAGCGTGCAGCGTGCAACGCGCCATCACAAGAACGTGTTAGGAAGTCATGGACGGTTAGAGATGAACAGGAAAAGTGGGCAAGACCGGTCCGTGTGTTACCGACACACAACTCCACTACTCCATCATTCCACTACCTCCACTTCCCACGAGAAACGTGAATGAGGCTCAATGACTTGTATAAATAGGGTCTCCGCCCTATTTCCAACACACAAGGAATAACGGAGAACAATACAAGTTCGGACGAGACAGAAAATCAACATCCAGAGCCTCCTTACATTAACCGTAAGCCTGCTCACTTTTCTGTCACAAGTCATAAGCAAGCCAACACTTTCACAATCTCAACACCTTCTTCGCTTCCCTCCCTAAGATCAACCCCATCTCCTTCACTTTGTGACCGAAACAAGTCTGGAACGGCCATTTCTTGGTTTAGGCCGGACTTGCACAGATTGATCTCTCGAATCTACAAGCACTCACCGCGCAGTGCATTTGTTGAAGGTTTAGATTCATTCCTCATCCACACCCCAAATTACCAAATTCTGCAGGAGTAATTTTCACCCATCAACAATATGATTAGACCAATAACGACCCAAAGTGACAAAAACATCCAGGAGATCAACCAATATGGACTTCTAGGGTCGTCAGGTATATGGGTATGGTTATTGACGACCCTAAGTGACAAAAAAATGCGTCTAATTGCCATTAATGTATATGATTAGACCAATAACGACCCAAAGTGAAAGGAAAACATCCAAGAGATCAACAAATATTAACGGTTAGAGTCGTACAGTTATAAGGGTATCGACAATAACTGAAAAACCGGGGGTCTTACAACCACACCCAACATTTCGTTTAGGCAATCTGTATGGACTAAATCCAATATAATTCCAATAGAATCAACTAGACATTCAGACTCAATCAATGGAAATATATCCAAGAGTTATATCTCTATTTCTCAATACAATATGCAATCAAACAGAAAGAGTTTTGTTAGAGCACTGCTTGGTCGAACTCGCAAGCGTTCTTATCTCAAGAATGTTTGTCAAGTTTAGTTGCCAAAACTATAAGTCTTGATTTCTAGTCTACCTATAGCTAAGTCTCGGATTAGGATAGAAAGTGTAGTTGAGCTTTATACTTCACGACGTTCATCGAATGAAGACGAAGAACTACTCAAAGGAACTTGTGGAACTTCATCAACAAAAGGTATGTGGAGACTTGAACTCATCTATCACTCAAAAGTCTATCTACTCTGTCTTCTATTTGAGACAAAAGTCGTATTGCTATATGGACTTCAATTATACACATTTGATATTCGAGCCGAGTTTATCTCGCTTATCTATTTATCGAAATATGTGTTGGTAAGCTTTCGCTTTAACCAAGTTTATCCTTTATTCTTGACGAAAGTCAAAAGATGATCATGTGAAAATCTCCTTGTAACATCTTACATGATTTGTGTGATGCAATCATTTGGTGTAGACTCGGAATGTTTCGTATTGATCATTCGATCACTTGAAAATTGCTTTAGAGCTAATAGTTGTGTGAGACATCTATTGTCGTCTTCTAAGAATATTTTAATGATTGAAATGAGAGTTTAGAACATATAATGATTGGATATAAATATAGTGTGTATTCACATTTGTGTAAGGTCCAAGTCCGGGAACTATGGTATGCGTACCCTGCACGCGTCTTGGTTGGTTAATGGAAGTCCGGGAACTAAGTATGCATACCCGTATGCGTACTGGCATAAGTCCAAGTTCCGAAATTCAATTGAGGTTGTAAGTATGCGTACACGTTCGCGTACTGGCGAAACCAAACTCATTCCGACTACTTAAGTATGCGTACACTTTGCGTACTTGAGTAGGTTATGTTCTAAAATTGGTTTGTTCATGAACTAATACATTTATAAATTAAGGAATGCAATCTATTGCAAATTGTGGCTATAATGTTCATGAAATGATTCGAGTGAATCAAAATAGATTTTGTTTTAATTGTATCTTGTATACTTCTATGAGAATATAAACAATTGAACAACTCTCTAACTAGTTTCATCTTGAATGCTTTGTTACCAAGGTAACATTGATTGCAAACCATGATTTGGAGACTATATAAGGAGAACTCTAGCAATCGGGAAACCTAATCCCCACACCTACCGTGTGATAGTAGTTGCGACTAGAGTCGATTCTCCATTAACCTTAGGTTTTCTAAAACCCGGTAGGTTAACAACTTAAAGACTTCATTGGGATTGTGAAGCCAGACCCAACTATTTTCTCTGTAGTTGCGTGTTCTGATTGTGTCGTTTTATATTCTGATTGAGTATTATGTTCTTTAAGATTTGCTTGAGATTTATTCTCCGATAGGCAAGATTGAAAAGTAGTCATAAACACCTTCGTCTCATAGTTTGTGATTCCACAATATCTTGTTTCGTTAATCGATTAAGATTATTGTGAGGTGATTGATATTACTAGGCTGTTCTTCAGGAATATAAGTCCAGGTTTATCAATTGGTTCTTGTTCACCTTGATTTATCAAAAGATGGAACAAAACTCGTAGGTATATCTTGTGGGAGACAGATTTATCTATTCAATAGAATTTTCTGTGTGATACATATTTGTTTATTAAGTCTTCAACTTTGGGTCGTAGCAACTCTTAGTTGTGGGTGAGATCAGCTAAGGGAATCAAGTGCTCAGAATCCGATGTGGTTCTAGAGGCGTAAGGAATGCAACTGTACCTTGATCAGTGTGAGATTGGTTAGAGATCAACTACATTCCAGTCTGAAGTTAACTTGGAGTAGGCTAGTGTTTGTAGCGGCTTAATACAGTGTGGTGTTCAATATGGACTAGGTCCGGGGGTTTTTCTACATTTGCGGATTCCTCGTTAACAAAATTTCTGGTGTCTGTGTTATTTGTTTTCCGTATTATATTTATTTATATAATTGAAATATCATAGGTTGTGCCAGTTCAATTAATTAGATAGTCCAACCTTTGGTTGTTGATATACATTAATTGGCACTTGAACATTGGTCTTTGGTACCTTTCAAGTTGTTTCACATAATAATCATGCTCGCAGATTTCTATCTGTTTGATTTGCTGATTACGTTGTGAAACAGAGATACAACTCTTTATTAGTTGGTACTCTCAGAAGTATATTGGATTTTGTCCATATAGATTGCTAAACAAAATATTGGGTGAGGTTGTTAGACCCCCGCTTTTTCAAGTTCTGTGAGCCTGATTGAGAAGAGAAACAACTTGAACGGTACCGAAGACCAATGTGCAAGCGTCAATCAATTTATATCAACAACCAAAGGTTGGATTAATTGAACTACGCACAACCTGTAATATTTCTATTATATAAAAAAATATAATGCCGAAAAGAAATAACACAGACACGAGAAATTTTGTTAACGAGGAAACCACAAATGCATAAAAACCCCGGGACCTAGTCCAGATTTGAAAACCACACCTGTATTAAGCCGCTACAGACACTAGCCTACTGCAAGTTAACTTCGGACTGGAATATAGTTGAGCCCTAACCAATCTCGCACTGATCAAGGTACAGTCGTGTTCCTTACGTCTTTGAATCCCAGCAGGACTCTACGCACTTGATTCCCTTAGATGATCTCACCCACAACTAAGAGTTGTTACGACCCAAAGTTAAAGACTTGATAAACAAATTTGTCTCACAGTAAAAGTCTATTGAATAGATAAATTTTTCTCCCATTTAAATACCTACAAGTTTTGTTCCGTCTTTTGATAAATCAAGGTGAACAGGAACCAATTGATACACCGGACTTATATTCCCGAATAACATCCAAGTAATACCATCACCTCACAATAACTTAACAATATGGCAGCGGAACAAGATATTTTGGAATCACAAAGAATGAGACGAAGAGCTCTGTGATTACTTTTTATCTTACCTATTGGAGATTAAATCTCGAGCAAATCTTAGAGAAGATAGTACTCAATACGATAGAACAAAGTAAGATCAGAACACACAACTACAGAGAAAATAGTTGGGTCTGGCTTCAGAATCCCAATGAAGTCTTTAAGTCGTTAACCTATAATGGTTTTAGGAAAAACCTAGGTTAAAGGTGAATCGACTCCAGTACTCAACTATTATCACACATGAGGTGTGGGGATTAGGTTTCCCAGTTGTTAGAGTTCTCCCTTATATAGTCTTAAAATCAGGGTTTGATAACTTTGGGACAAAGCAATCAATATTCACCGTTAGATGAAAACCTGATTAAATTCAAGCCTATATCTTTTAACCGTTAGATTGTATTGGCTTGTTACACACAAATGAAATGTACCTTCATTTGGATATGGGTAGCCGTACCTAAACGTGTACACTTAGTTGGCTCAACAATAGTTAACCGAAATTAGCCATATGAACACTTTTGTATCAACCTTGTTCATCTTAAAAACTAGTTCAAATGACTCAAATGAAACTAGTTATAGAGTTGTTCAATTGTTTATATTCTCATAGAAGTATACAAGACACAATTGAAGCAAAATCGGTTTTGATTCACTCAATCAATTCATGAACATTATAGCCACGGTTTGCAAAAGATTGCATTCGTTATTATATAAAAATATTTGTTCATGACTTAGCCGATTTTAGAACTTAACCACTCAAGTTGTCGGACTTGGTCATGTGTTCGCCAGCATGCAAACGTGTACGCATACTGTCATTCACAACCGAACTCAGTTGAAGTTAGTATGCAAACGTGTACGCATATTATAGTTCCCAGACTTCAACTGTTGAATCAGTACGCATACTGGTATGTATACTAAATTCCCGAACTTGGAATAACTTGCAACAGTTAGCATACAAGTACGCATACTGTGCTATATCCAATCATTAATTAATCGTTCTAAACTCTCATTTCATTCATTGAAACATTCTTAGAAGACAAGAATAGCAGTCTCACAAAAACTATTATTTTCAAAGCAATTTTCAAGTGATCAAATGATCAATACGAAACATTCTAATTCTACATCAAATGACTGTCTCACGTAAATCATATAAAATGTTACTAGGCGATTCTCACATGATCATCTTTTGACTTACATCAAGAATAAAAGATGAACTTGGTTAAAGCTAAAGCTTACTAACACATATTTTGAGAAATATGTAAACGAGTTAAACTCAGCTCGAAATATCAAATGTGTATAATTTAAAGTCTATATAGCTATACGACTTTGTCTGAATATGAGATAGAATAGAAATATACTTCTGAATGATAGATGAGTTCAAGTCTCCACATACCTTTCGTTGATGAAGTTCCACAAGCTCCCATAGTAGTTCTTCGTCTTTAATCGATGAACGCCATGAAGTCTAAAGCTCAACTACACATTCTATCATAATCCGAGACATAACTATAAGTAGACTAGAAACCAAGACTTATAGTTTCGACAACTAAACTTGACAAACAAGCTTGAGATAGCAACGCTGCGAGTTCGATTTGAGCAAGGTGCTCTAACAATCTCCCCTTTGTCAATTTTAGTGACAAAACTATCAATACATATGGATTAAAAAATAAAGAAACTTTGTAGCTTCTCATCCAAATGCTTAATTTCCTTGGTTCTTCAACATTACTGAAATCTTCGTCTACTTCCAAGTACTCCAGTGATTCTCGAACGTGTTCAACTCAAAGATCATAGTTCTTGAAGATCTGTAGCTATAACAATATATAAAAACAAGATATTTTCAATTGTTACACAAAGTGTCATAGTATTATTACACAACATCAAAGCTCAATTGTACCACAACTTTGACAATAATACTATGGTGATATGTATCACTCCCCTTAGTCATTCATCTCACAATGAAAACCACTCCCCTTACATAATGATCCATAAACCATATGTATTTGTAGTGTGAACCACACAATAATTCTCCCCCTTTTTGTCAATATAAATTGGCAAAGGTATGAAAAACTAGCGGGATCATAATGAAATTATCATAGAGATACTTCATGACTAAAAGAGAACATATCAACTTTGTTTCGATGATTTCAGTCGAAACTTAGTGTATTCATCAAGGAGTTTATAGAGATACAAGATAACTCCTACAATATTCCACAGCCGCACTCCCCACAAAGATTTGACAATTAAGCACAAGTTCAATGAAGAACTCTCCCCCATAAAATATCATTCCCAAAGGAACAACAAGAGCGACCTTACTTTTACACGAAAAGAAGGATTTCTTTGGACATTAACAAAATACATGAAACATGAATTTGTATCAAGAAAACTCAATTAAATTAACCACAAGAGAACCCATGATTAATTTAATCGGAAATGCTCAACATAAGAGAGCTTACGGAGCCGTATAAAGATTTCATATAGAAGTGGATCAGGGAAAGATCAATACTGCGGAATATACAAAATTTCATTCTATCTTTTATCAATATTTGCATAAAGACATGTAATAGACTTAACTTTTTCCATATATGGGACAATCATAGTTCACGGACGTAAACACACATATCCCATAATAATATTATTGCAATATATAAAACCAATAAAGATTAATACTGCAAAAACATCTTCCAAATAAACTTTAGAATTTAAATAAATAAATATAAAAACATTGCAAGATGAAAATCGTTGGCAATAGCTATGTGTACTCACAATAATTGCTATTCAAAACCCTAGTTATCCTTCTTAAAATACAAGAATAAATTCTCATAAGAAGTTTCCTAGACAAAAAAAAAATCAAGTTTCTTTGATAACTTCATACCTTTGAAAACCTCCATCATAAAAGGTATCATGGGGTATCCTGATTCTTTTGACTGTGGAGATTCCATGTTCATGTGTTAGAACATTTACTTTCCGATCAACAATGCAAGCAAGCTGCCTAGCTTTGATGCAGTCCACGATGAGCTTCTTCTGATTCCGTATCAAGACCTTTTGATTTTCAAGAATTTTAGTGTAGGATCTGAATATCGCAACATAAATATTTCGCGAGATTAGTAAACGACAGATCTGAAGGCATCACGAGAAGAGTAATATAAATGACGCAATGAATGACGACAACCAAAACACGAGAAAGGTGTGAAGACTTGCAGCGAAATTTTAGGAGAGTCTGAAGAATGAATACTTGTACACTTGCGATATTTCGCAAGTCATTCGAATAAAGGACAGCTGACTTAGTCATCATCCATTGTGTACTACCTATATAAAGAGTTGAATAAGCCTGTTGTGAGAGAGATCTTTTTTGAGTGTTACACAAGTCATTAGGAGAGAAAATGTGCGGTGATTGTAATTTCTTTAGCTCTTTTCTATCTTATCTTATCTTGTAAACATTCAAGGAATTAATCAATAAAATCATTGTTATTCATCTTCAAATGTCTTAGTTGTGTGGATTATTGTGAGGGGTGTAGTGTAGGAATTCCTGCAACTACATATTGGCGCTAGAAATAGCTGTTTGAGTAAGGATTGACATCGTGATTTGAAAGAATTTGGAGTAGTAGAGAAGAAATTTGATATAATTTTCAACAGTTTACCAAAATTAAGAAATGGCTAGAAGGAGAAATGCATCCGAGCAACCAACAAGCTGTTAGGAGAAGTAGGAGACTTGCTTGAGAAGAGGGAAATGAAATGGGAGAATCCTCAAGAAGGAACATAAGGAATGATGAAGAAAATCAAATTCAATCACCAATTCAACCAAAGAGTGGATAGAATTGTGGATTATGATAGAGTAAGTGTGCATACTTGGAGATCGGACTACGTGGGATGAAACAGGAAGAAGAACAATAATTAGTAAACAATGGACAAGAGGGGAGAGACCGAGAAGGGAATGGAGAAATAATTCATGGAAATGAAGAGATCGCAGCATTAGAGGCGTTGAGGCAAACAATACATGAAGAGAGACGATTATGGCGGAGAGGAACGCAAACTTAACAAGACAAGAATCATGGTGAGGATGGAAAACATGAGATTACAAAATGAAAGGTCGAGAAGCACTTGCAAGGTCAAGCTCAAGATAAGTTAGAGAGGAAAGAAGGAGAATTTTACCTACAGAAAATGCCGATGAAGAAACCAAGAAGAAGCGCAAAATCGAGGCCTGTAATATTAGAGAAGAGAAATGATGGAAGATCGTTATATCCATGTTCCGAAAGACTCTTCAAAAATGAGCGTAATGGTGGAAACCAAGGAAATAGGCAATGTCGGAGCAGAATCAACCAATGGATGAAGAAAATCAAGAAGAAGGAAGAAGAATATTGCATGGGAGAGAAGCACGGAGAAGCAAAAAGAAATTGAAGATGAAATTGTGATGTTTATCGTCAGAAGCGACACAAATATAATTACACTTTCTTACTACTCAAAATATAAATATAGCAAGGGCAAGAAAGGATCGATCCCACAGAGAGGTCTAGGTTGTCAAATTGTTATGGTTCCTTATAAATAACTTGTAGAGTTTTGTGATTTTATGAAATAAAATAAATAAAAGCAAATAAAGAAATAAGCAAACAAATCAAATCAAGGATAAGAAATATTGGTTAAGGATTTCGTTTTCATTCACTAACATGCTTTTCACAATAACTAGAATTGATATTTAATCTCAACTTTTATCAAAGACCCTAGAATATCTTGATCGCAAGAATATCCATAAACCTCCTCATGTCATCAACAAACACATTAAAAGATGCGAATATGAATTCTACCTAAAGGAACAACCTAACGTAAAAGCACTAATCAAGTTTAATTCCTAGATGCATTAAGTTCTATGAAATCGTGCCAATCAAAGCAATCGAACGTGGAAAGCGCACTAATCCGATTTAACAAAGGTTACGATTCACATATGACCATAAGAATATATCACTACAAACCATAATCATATTATGCTACTTGTATCCAAGGAATATCACTTTTGCGTATAATAAACCCTAAACTAGCAATAGATGTGATTAGAAGTTCTACCAATTTGCAACTTGACAAAACAATCAATCAATCATAAAACAAAATTTTCAGAGAATTGCAAACGATAAATATGAGACAAAACTAATATATTGAATCAAAGAATCATGCTTTGTGAAATCCAACTATTCCATAACCAATAGATAATTAGGTACTCATATTCAAGGAGTTCATCACAAGAAGAAAAAGAAGTTTCATGTTCTAAACCCTAGAAAAAACAAGTAGAGAAGATAATAAAACGTGGTAAGATATAAGATATCCCATAGATAATAAAAGTCTTCTCTTTATATAGCTCACTCCTTCCAAAACTAGGTTTTGTCTTCAAGAAGTCCATTAGTTGGAAATTCACCCGGCCCACCATGGAGAGAAACCCGTGTAGAAATTTTGTCCCAAAACGCTCGCCGGAAAACTGGGATTGTGGCGGAACTTGGCCGGAAAGTTGCCGGAAATAGCATCTCAGGTGGCCGGCAAAGTCAAACCGGCCACCGGTCAACGGGCCAGAACGGCCGGGTCAGCTCGGTCAGGACTCGGTCAATCACCGAGTCAGGTCAATGAGTCAGAGTGAGACAGCATCTGACTGGTTATGTGAATCAGGGGCTGACTGAGTTGAGTCAAGGTTTAACTCAGCCTGACTGGATCTGGCCAAACCATTTTTCAGGCCATTTGCCAGGACAAGCCATACTGATGCACCATCATTGTCACTTCACTGCCAGCCATCATGGCCCTGGCTGCCAATTGCATCTTCCCTGTAACATCTCAATCTTCGCCAGACTCATTTGTTGTCTAAAACTCTGGCAATTCCTTGTTTCCGCAACTCCACCAAAACCCGTTTCAGTTCATGTCATTACCTGCAATCAACCCTGCAATCTCCAGGCCTGCCATTCCATCTCAGCTGTGAAGCACCACCAGCATACAACCCAGACCTGCAATTCAATTCCAGTAGCTTCAATTGAGCTGCATCCGCCAGCACCTCCACTTTGGCCTGCACCTTTGTAACTCACCCCATACTTGCAAGATCATAATCACATTCATTACAGCCCTCAGTTTACCGTCAGCTCCATTGTCTCAATAGCAGCACCTCTAGTTTCTGTCTTCAGCCTAACAGCACCATCTGAAGTTGCACAGAGCCACACAACTCCACCTACTTTGCACTATGCCCTTTAGCCTTCACAGCTCCATAACCTCCTGCGAATTCACAACCTCAACTCCAGATGCTCAATACCCTGCACAGTTATTCAATCAAGCATAACCCTAACATTCATCTATTCAGTCCTTCTGTCTCGCAACCCTGCAATGCCACCAGACCCATTATCTGCCATCACCATCACCTCAGTCCATTGCAGCTGAGCTCCACCATTACATCAGTCCTGCCATTGCATTGCCACTTCCTTTCAGCCCTTGCAATTCTATGAACCCATGGAGTCCAACTCAGTCACCACCTCACTGCACCTTATACATCCCTGACACATCAATAGAAGTACCAACACTCTAGCCATCACTTGTCAACACCTTGAGCCATACCTGCTTCTCAACGCCAACAGCAAAATCACCAGTCCCAGCCACATCTCAGCCCATTCCATTGCAGCATCAAGTCCATTTTTGCCATGCCAAGCCATCTCCACCTGAGTATCAACTGAAACAGCTCATTACCTCCAACCTGCCACTCCTAGCTCATTTTTGCAAGCCCTGCCACTAATTCCTGCCATTCATGACCACCTGCAATACTAAGTTCCATGCATTAGCATACTTAAACATCATGCCATCACCAGAAAAGCCAACGACAGCCCCAGATATTGGCTGTGACTGCAAAATAACAAGGTGGCAGCCAAGCTGCCAAATCTGCAGCTGCACATTCAATCCTGCATTTCAACTCCAGTTCCTTCAGCTGAGCCATTCACTGTCACAGTTCACCAGCAATTTATCACTTCATCCTCAAACACCATCACCTGCACCTCATCATCATTGCAGTATCAACAAAGCGGCACCAGATGCAAGCTCAGGCTTGCCACAGTAGCTCCAGTGCCATCATCACAGCTGCATCTGCCAGCCAGTTCCTCCAACATCAAACCCTTGAGCACCTGCAGCTCTACAACACAATTCCGCCACTGCAATGACAGCACCACCAATCCTCAAACATCCACAACCCTGATAATTTCACGAACCCATTCAATCACCACCAGAGCCCATAAATCAATTTCAACTTGCCTTCATCTCTTCTCTGTGACTTCTCTAACTCACGGCAGCGGCTTCAATTCCTCTCAAAACCTTAATTCCAACAATCAGAAACCCCAATTTCCTATTTGATTTCTCTTCATTTCCTTGTCACAATCATAGTGTCGACCACCATCTTCTCTCAAAAAATCAACATATAGCTACAGCAATTCAACCACAAATCCCTTCTCTCCCTGTTTCGATCCATCAAAACCCTCAACTCAATCGATTTCTTCCACTGATTCTCCAACCTGTAATCATCCAACTCTACCTGAGCTCTCACTCTCGATTTCAAGTTTGTAGCCAACCCAAAATAACAATAGCATCGACTCTTTGTTCTTCAACCAAGACTCATCACCACTGCCTTCTCAATCTTTCCCTGTAGTTCGATCCATGGCTGCCTCACTCCTCTCATTCTTCAGGTGAAAAATAACATCGAAAGAGAAAACTCTCTTCTCAGATTTCTAGGTCGTGTAGGAATGAGGCTGGATATAGCCACCCAGGCAAAGTGGTTAAGGGGTTATCCATGATGATTTTAGGCACCCCAAGAACTGATACGGGCCACCACCAATTTGCTTTGGCCTGTCGGTTCCAGGTAACCGACAGCCCTAATTCTCTTCCGCTCCCTTGTCGCGTTTCACCTGCTCCACATAGCTCGCCTTGTGAGATGACAATTTCGCCCTTTGGCCCAATTTGGACAATTTCTTCTTCTTTTCCTCCGTGCGACTCCATTGCACCTGATAACTCAAAAGCAAACATAAGATACATAATTCACACGAAAAATAGCAAAGCATAAACTCTATATAGTAAATACGGTGTATTCTACACCTATCAAATTCCCCACACTTAGACTTTGCTTGTCCTCGAGCAAATCAAACAAAACAATAAAATAAAATACAACAACTCCGTGTCGCCGAGGCTACGGTCACTTTTAGCATAAATAACAAGCCTTTAAACCCTAAGGTGTCCCTAGTGGACGAGTTATAGTCTCGTGAAGGTTTACTAGAGATATACCTCCAAACCCTATATTTCAAACTCCGTCTATTTGTGACAAATCAATGAAACGAATCCAAATTGACTACAGGAGGAGGTACCTTGCAAATTCAATTCATATATTAGTAAATAAACTCTAATTAGATAGTCGAACAAGCCACAATCGGAAACTAACAAACCACAATCATAATGAAAAGATTAAGAAGATGGATATAGATGTAGATGTTGGCGAATATTCACAAGTGTTCGATGTTTCCCATATCCTGTCTCAAGGTCACTGCTAAGATGAACCTAATCCTATTGGATTGAGCTACTCGATCTTTGAATGCTACATCAAATCAATTGGCATATACAAGGGAACCAAAGTGACTTTATTCAACACAATAATAAATTTTTTTTTTTTTTATGATTGGATCAAACTGGATCCAATTTCTCTTTTTTTTTTTTTTTAGACGGCATGATTAGATCTTTTTGGATCCAAGCGCATGCTTCTTGTCGCCAAGTACATGATAGTTGCCTTGGATCCTGCATTCCACGCTTGTTTAGGCGACGGAGACAGGGGACTACATTTCACACTGCTATTCCCAAGTGTCTTTTTATTCCGTTTTGGTCTAATTGGTCGGTCTTTTTTTTTCTTTTCATATATTTTTTCATTTTTTTTTTTTTTTTTTTTTTTTTAGTAACTCAACCACTCTATTTCATCCTAGCAGTAATAACACGTCGATTTTTAGTGACCCACCAAAGCACTTAGAGAATAATAGATAAATATGGAAAATAAAAATAGAATGTGATATGGTGATATTCCGAGATATGGTAACAACTATCATGTTAATTTGTGATTTTCGAGCTATATTCTTCCCTTTTAGTTAATTGGTTCCTCAACTCCTGCATTCAAAATGGTTCCATCCACTAATGGTGTCAAAAACAAACTATACAAACATATAAATGCTCCCCACACTTAAACTTCACATTGTCCTCAATGTGTAAAACCGAAAGTTCTGAATTCTGACGTAACAGCAGATAAAACGCAAAAACTGTGCAAATTGGTAAGGAATTTGGGAAAACTCCATTTCACAAAAGTTGTTCACCTACGTGTTTTCTACACAGTGTCAAAATTTCACAGTGTTTTGATAAACGGTCTGACAGTTATGGTCTCTGGACTGAACTACGCGCAGTCTGAAATTTTCTGACGAAAAGGTATTCGTCATAATTCTCTTCTAAGATAGATTACGGACTCAATGAAATTAAACATGGGGATTCAAATATGATATAAAAACAGTAAAAATAAATAAACGAAACAAAAATAAAATGCAAAAGGATAAGAAATACAAAACCGATGGGTTGCCTCCCACTTAGCGCTTGTTTTAAAGTCGACGGCCCGACTTAGCTTCTTGCAAGATTCATTCCCCATACACCAATAATCGGAAAAGTTGGGGATCCTTCCATAGAACCTGTTTTGGAAACACTAGCTGCACACAAATATTAGTAATATAAAGCAAAAGTGAAGCTATGAACCGATAAAAGCTTCCCCACACTTATTCTTGGCCACACTTGGAAGTGTATAAAGAATATAGAGTCGGGTACCTCCAAGTTTCTGGTTCCATAACCTGCATAGCATGAGAATCAAGTGTCTCTAATGGCGGAAAACGAGAAACAAAGTCATTCAACAATATTCTCGAAGCACATACATTCAAACCAATAAGAGGTAAAGGAGAAGAAATAATAGGCAAAGGGTTAGATAAACCTTTCACAATCTCTTGTATCACGGAATCCTCTTCATCCTTGAAAAACTCAAGTGAATTATTCACCTCTTGTATATCATGGTCCTCTATCAAACCTTGCAACCATTCTTCGTCCGTTTTCGCCGTAACCAAAGTATCGACATAAACATCATCATTACAATCATGCACAAGTTCAATTGGGTCTTCCACAATATTGGTCATAACGGTCTCATTCTCAACATACTCCTCTTTGTTGTAAGGCACGTACTCTTTTACGGATCCAAATTTTATCATAAGAAACTTTTTTAGAACACTCAAAAATGCATCATCCTCAAGCTCCGCCCTTTGAATAGGCTCTTGATCATTATTAAGATCAATGCTTGAGTAATCTACACAAGTGTCGACATATTCCTCTTTATCTTCATCTTGATCCCAAAAAGACTCCTCGGAGATGTCACCATGAGTTGTTTCAAGCAATGTATCATAATCACCGTCACTATCATAGTCAACATAAGATTGGTCCTCGCTGAATTTAGTGTTGCTAATCTCTAACTCATCCTTTTGAATAGGTGAATGATCATTATTAAGATCAAAAGTTGAGTTAACTACACAAATATCAACAAAAGTCCCCGAAGGTTCGCCTTTTTCAACATAACTATTCATTTCCTCCTTGTATTCTTCAATGCCTTGTCTTAAAGTGGAAACACCTTTTGAAGCTCTTGGAGTGTTCCATCCAAATTATCGAATATAGTGTTCCATTTGTTGGTAAAGCTCATTCGACAAGACAAAGTAGAATCACTTACCTCGGTATTGTTAGGCCAATTATATTCCTTTGAATGGGTGGATGATCATAACTACGATCGTAAATTGGGCCAAACATACTGAGCACATTGTCGATGAAATTGGTTCCACGCTTGGTTGTCTACAAATTGACTCCATGTTGTCCATAAATTGCTGCATTTCATCTACCAAACTAGAGGAAAAATTAAAGGAAAACAACTATTCTCCCCTCCTTGTGGTTGCTCACTTACATAACCACCATAAGAAGGTTGATATGTATGAGAATAACTCATAGGGTACGTGGAGTATTGATCATAGCCAAAATTGGTTTTGATTATACTCCCCCATGGAAGTGGTAATTGTTATGTTGTTGAGGTTCAAAATCGTATTGATTGCTCCAATATGCTCCGTCCATAGAAATTGGCACCTGAAATAAGATTCTCAAAACCAAGGTTAAGAACCAAAGAATAAAAAAAGACTAAAAACAAAAACTAAATACAAAAATAAGAAACCAAAAACAATTAACAACCGTTGCCTCAAGAACAGCGCCAAATTTGATCGCTGTCGTAAGCGACACAAATATAATTACACTTTCTTACTACTCAAAATATAAATATAGCAAGGGCAAGAAAGGATCGATCCCACGAGAGAGGTCTAGGTTGTCAAATTGTTATGGTTCCTTATAAATAACACCGGTAGTTTTGTGATTTTATGAAATAAAATAAATAAAAGCAAATAAAGAAATAAGCCAAACAAATCAAATCAAGGATAAGAAATATTGGTTAAGGATTTCGTTTTCATTCACTAACATGCTTTTCACAATAACTAGAATTGATATTTAATCTCAACTTTTATCAAAGACCCTAGAATATCTTGATCGCAAGAATATCCCGCAAACCTCCTCATGTCATCAACAAACACATTAAAAGATGCGAATATGAATTCTACCTAAAGGAACAACCTAACGTGTAAAAGCACTAATCAAGTTTAATTCCCTAGATGCATTAAGTTCTATGAAATCAGGCCAATCAAAGCAATTGAACGTGGAAAGCGCACTAATCAATTTAACAAAGGTTACGATTCACATATGACCATAAGAATATATCACTACAAACCATAATCATATTATGCTACTTGTATCCAAGGAATATCACTTTTGCGTATAATAAACCCTAAACTAGCAATAGATGTGATTAGAAGTTCTACCAATTTGCAACTTGACAAAACAATCAATCAATCATAAAACAAAATTTTCGAGAGAATTGCAAACGATAAATATGAGACAAAACTAATATATTGAATCAAAGAATCATGCTTTGTGAAATCCAACTATTCCATAACCAAAAGATAATTAGGTACTCATATTCAAGGAGTTCATCACAAGAAGAAAGAGAAGTTTCATGTTCTAAACCCTAGAAAACAAGTAGAAGAGATAATAAAACGTGATAAGATATAAGATATCCCATAGATAATAAAAAGTCTTCTCTTTATATAGCTCACTCCTTCCAAAACTAGGTTTTGTCTTCAAAGTCCATTAGTTGAAATTCACCCGACCCACCATGGAGAGAAACCCGTGTAGAAATTTTGTCCCAAAAACGCTCGCCGGCCGCCGGGATTGTGGCGGAACTCGGCCGAAAAGTCGCCGGAAATAGCATCTCAGGTGGCCGCAAAGTCAAACCGGCCACTGGTCAACGGGCCAGAAACAGCCGGGTCAGCTCGGTCGAGGACTCGGTCAATCACCGAGTCAGGTCAATAGTCGAGTGAGACAGCATCTGACTGGTTATGAATCGGTGGGCGAGTTGAAGTAAGGTTTAACTCATTTGGGTCTCGATCTGGCAACCATTTTTCAGGCCATTTGCCGGGACAAATATCTTGATGCACCATCATTGTCACTTCATCACCAGCCATCATGGCCCACGGCTGCCAATTGCATCTTCGTAACATCTCAATCTTCGCCAGACTCATTTGTTGTCTAAAACTCGGCAATTCCTTGTTCCGCAACTCCACCAAAACCGTTTGATTCATGTCATTACGCAATCAACCTGCCGTCTCCCGTGCCTGCCATTCCATCTCAGCTGTGAACCACTACCAAAGATACAACCTGAGACACTGCAATTCCATTTCCAGAGGCTTCAATTGGCGCATCCGCCAGCACCTCCACTTGGCCTGCACCTTTGTAACTCACCCCCATACTTGCAAGATCATAATCACATTCATTCTGACCCTCGATTTCATAATCGGCTCCATTGTCTCAATAGCAAGACCTCTAGTTTTACGTCTTGACCTAATGCACCATCGAAGTTGCACAGAGCCACACAACTCCACCTACTTTGCACTATGCCCTTTAGCCTTCATAGCTCCATAACCTCCCGCGAATTCACAACCTCAACTCCAGGATGCTCATACTGCGGCATTATTCAATCAAGCATAACCTCAACATTCATCTATTCGGTCATCACCGTCTCCAACCCCTGCAATGCCACCAGACCATTATCTGCCATCACCATCACCTCAGTCCATTGCAGGAAGCTCCACCATTACATCGGGTCCTGCCATTGCATTGCCACTTCCTTTCAACCCCTTGCAATTCTATGAACCCATGGAGTCCAACTCTACTACTCACCTCACCGCACCTTATACATCCCGACACATCAATAGAAGTACCAACACTCTAGCCATCACTTGTCAACACCTTGAGCCATACTCGCTTCTCAACGCCAACAGCAAAATCACCAGTCCCAACCACATCTCAGCCCATTCCATTGCAGCATCAAGTCCATTTTTTCCATGCCAAGCCCCGTCTCCACTGAGTATCAACTCAAATGTACCATTACTCCAACTCGCCACTGCCTAGCTCATTTTTGGCAAGCCACGCCAACACTAATTCGCCATTCATGACCACCGCAATACTAAGTTCCATGCATTAGCATACTTAAAACATCATGCCATCACTTTAAAAACCAACAACAGCCCTAGATATGGGTCGTGGATCAAGAAAATAATACATGGCAAACAAGCCGCTAAATCAGTGTTAGACATTCAATCTGCATTTCCAACTCCGGTGCTTCACCGAGCCATTCACTGTTAGCTTCACCAGCAATTTATCACTTCATCCTCAAACACCATCACCCGCACCTCATCATCATTGCAGATCAACAAAGCAGCACCAGATGCAAGCTCAGGGCTTTCCAAAGAGCTCCATTGCCATCATCCACAATCTGCATTGCACCCAGTTCCTCCAACATCAAACCCCGAGCACCTGCAGCTCTACAACACAATTCCGCCAATACAATGACAGACCACCAATCCTCAAACATCCACAACCCTGATAATTTCACGAACCCATTCCAATCACCACCAGGAGCCCATAAATCAATTTCAACTTGCCTCATCTTTCTTCCGTGACTCTCTAACTCACTATAGTCAAGCTCAATTCCTCTCAAACCTTAATCTAACAATAAAAACCCCTGTTTCTATTTGATCTCTCTTCATTTCCTTGTCAGCAATCATAGTGCTTCACCACCATCTTCTCAAAATCAAATATAGCTATTGTAATTCAACCACCAAACCCTCTCCCCTGCTTCGATCCATCAAAACCCCAACTCAATCGATTTCTTCCACCGATTCTCCAACCCGTAATCATCCAACTCTACTCGAGCTCACTCGATTTCAAGTTTGTAGCCAACCTAAAATAACAATAGCATCGACTCTTTGTTCTTCAACCAAGACTCATCACCACCGCCTTCCGATCTTTCCCGTAGTTCGATCCATGGCTGCCTCTACTCCTCTGGGTGCCCTCTCCTCTCATTCTTCGTGAAAATAACATCAAAGAGAGAACTTTCTCATTTCTAGGTCGTAGGAATGAGGCTGGATATAGCCACCTGTGCGAAGTGGTTAAGGGGTTATCCATGATGATTTTAGGCACCCCAAGAAGCGATACAGGGCCACCACCAATTGCTTTGTTCCTGTGGTTCCTGTGTAACCGACAACCTAATTTCTCTTCCGCCTCCCCTTGTCGCTTCACCGCTCCACATATAGCTCGCTGTGAGATGACTTGATTTCGCCCTTTGGCCCAATTTGGACAATTTTTCTTCTTTTCTCCGTCGCGACTCCATTGCACCCGATAACTCAAAAGCAAACATAAGATACATAATTCACACGAAAAATAGCAAAGAAAGCATAAACTCTATATAGTAAATACGGTGTATTCTACACCTATCAGATTGAAAGACATTATGCCGAACAAGCAC
>JAJJWW010014277.1:0-177787 GCA_023531295.1 Papaver armeniacum
TGTTCTCGCGACACTCCTAAATCTCGCCAAATCTTCACACTTTCCTCATGTTCGAATTGCCGTCATCTATTCGTCATTTATTTACCTTCATGCGACTCCTTGCGACGTACGATGCTTATCAATCTGTGAAGTATTGGAATTGCGATATCTCGATCCCTCATCTCGGAAGAAACGGACGAAGAATGGTTGCAAGGTTTGATAGAGGACCATGATATCCAAGAGGTGAATAATTCATTGAGTTTTTCAAGGATGAAGAGGATTCCGTAATACAAGAGTGTGCAAGGTTTGTCTAATCAGTTGCTATTGTTTCTTCTCCTTTACCTCTTATTGGTTTGAATGTATGTGCTTCGAGAGTATTGTTGAATGACTTTGTTTCGTTTTCCGCCATTAGAAACTTGATTCTCATCTTATACGGGTTTTGGAACAAGAAACCGTGAAGTGATGACTTTTATGTTCTTTATCCACTTAGGGTATAAAAAGGACTAAGTGTGGGGAAACTTTCAAGCTATAACAATTTCATTATTCATATATTATGATAATCATTGTGTGAAGTTATTTACTAGAATTGCAGATTGTTTTCTGGGGACTACGATTTTGATTGTTGGTATATGACGATAACAAAAGAGTTGGTGCGCGACTTTTAACCAAGCGCTAAATGGGAGGCAACCCATAGGTTTTGTATTTTAGTCCCTTTTATTTTTGTTTTTATTGTTTTCTTATCATATTTGCATCCCCATGTTTAATTTCATTGGCGTCCGAATCTATCTTAGAAGATAATTATGGCGAATACCTTTTCGTCGGAAAAATTCAGACTGCATTAGTTCGGTCCAGAGACCATAACTGTCAGACCGTTTATTGAAACACTGTGCACTTTTGACACTTTGTATAAAACACGTAGATGAACAACTTTTGTGAAATGGAATTTTTTCCAAATTCCTTACCAATTTGTACAGTTTTGCGTTTTATCTGCTGTTAAATCAGAATTCAAATTTTCGGTTTACACATTGAGGACAATGGAAGTTTAAGTGGGGGGAGTCTTTTGCATATAGAGTTTTAGCCTTTTTGAGTCAAAATTTTCAATTTTTTGTATATATTTGAATAAGAAAACTCCAACTTGTAGTTAGTTTAGAGTCACATAGTATACATGTCGCTAAGATTACATCGAGAATCTCATAAAGAGTGACCAGAACTTAGAGATGATGGAGAACATGATCAGGTTTCTTACTTGTATGAGAGTTAAAAAAGTTGGTTTAACCATGCCAGTGGCAAATAAGGTGCAGACTGAATTCGGTATTAGAATGTGATCCCTATAGTGGAGACTACCCATGTTACATAATGTGAGGCACCGACCTTCATTCTTTTGTACTGTCTAAATTTGTGCTTTTAGAGTGTGTGTCACCGTACATAAATTCCCGGCAGAATGGTGAGCTGTCCAACTTCCCACCATAGAAGCACTATTTTGATCTCTTGTTGCTATTTTTATCAATCATGTTGGTGACATCGAATTGCTAACTTACATACCACTTGTAATCTTGTTCATAGCTAGCACCATCCACCATATCTCTCTCTACACCAGGGTCCATAGAAACACCATCATCATCAACAAGAGGAGTATCATAAATTTGAAAGGAAAGTTGAAAGCGTTGAGGTTTACAAGCAACAAGACAGAGCAGAATTTTTACAAGTTGAAGACTATTGTATAAGAGCCGAAGATTATAAAGATGAGAGTTCGGGAAGTTTATGATATCAAGACATACAAGTTGTAAAGAATCAAGGGTAAGAAAGTACTTACACCACGGCCTTTGTACTTGCATTTTATTTTTATTGTTTATTTGTATTTTATTTTTCTCTTGTCTAAAAAAAAAAAAAAAATGAAAGAAAGAAAAAAAAAAAGAGAAAGAAAAGAATGAAAAAAAAAAGACAAGAGAAAATTTTTATGTTTGTTAATAGTTTTTATTATTTTTTTTTGTTTTTATTTTGTATTTATTTTCTTGTCTCATAAAAAAATATATATATATATATAAAAAGAGAAAAAAGAGACAAGAAAATTCATTGTATCATATTTTGGGTTTGTATAGTTCGTTTTTAGTTTTGCATTCTTTCAATAAAGCCAATGGAAAGAAGAAATATCTATAATGAAGTTTCAAGCAACAAAATTAGAGGAAAGAATCACATTGTCGAGATTCTACGAAGTTCAAGAGTTATCATCAAGAGTTGAAGACCAAGACGAAGATGAAGACAGATTGAAGACAGAAGGCGTTTCTATGGATCTTTGAGAGAGTGGTGCTAGCTACATGCCGAACGGATACAAGGTAAGTAAGCATATTCCCACCTTTGTTAAGTGGTTGATTTCCTTTCGAAGAGATCATTAGAAAATGGGTTTTCAAAAATTATAAAAGATGTGGGTTTTCAAAACATTCGGAGGGTTATGCCTTCCTACCATTCAACGTGTCGCAGGATTTTCTCTTCATTCCTACCTGGACACATGTGTGACCCATAAAAAGTTGTTTATTATTGAGAGCAATTTCATAAAACCCTTTCTTGTGAGGCGGAGTCGAGACTTTCGATCACTCGAACCCGTTTCTTCGAGAAGGGATGGTTATTTCTCTCTCAACTTTTTAAGGATGATTGTGTTCATTTGTAATCTAACTTCTTATGACTAGTATTGCAAAATTTCTATGTCCTCTTAGCGCGTTGGATGCTATCATTACGGAGAACTAGTAAGTTGGAAAAATAGGTTTTGTGGGTATATCTCTAGTAAACCTTCACGAGACTATAACTCGTCCACTAGGGACACCTAGTGGTTTAAAAAGGCTTGTTATTTATGCTAAAAGTGACCGTAGCCTCGGCGGACACGGAGTTGTATGTATGTTTTAGAATAAGTTTTGTTTGATTTGCTCGAGGACCAGCAAAAGTCTAAGTGGGGGAATCGATAGGTGTCTAAAACACCTAATTTACTATCTAGTAGTTACGCTTTTTTTGCTATTTTTCTTGTGAATTATGTACTTTACGCGTGTTTTGAGTTCATTAGGTATTTTGGAGTCATTGGAGCAAAAAAGAAGTGGAACTCGCTCAAATCCCGTATTTCTTATTTTCATCTTGAAGAGAGCGAAAGGAGAAGCTATCGGCGAAAGAATGAGATCATTGACATGTATGAAAAGTTGCGAGCATTTGAAGCGTAGCGGGTTACGGAATTTGTTATCTCTGAAATGAACTGTCGGTTGTAACCGACAATTGAAAAGATTGCTTAGGTGGCCCTTATCAAAGTTCTAGGCGCTAGTAATTTGGTCATTACATGCCCCTAAACTATATCAATTTACGTAATTTTAGAGTCGGGCTATGGCATCTCCAATGTTTATCGGTGAAAGGAAGAGGTGAATTCACGAGAGATTGAGAGATTAAGAAGGAGAAAAGAGCTCACTTATTTGTATTGAGATGTGATTAAAGGGGTTTGACGGATTCACATGGGGAGAAGAAGATTAAGGAAGAAACCTTGTCCATCAATTGAATCTGAGAAGGAAGTTAGGGTTTTGGAGGTCGAGTGAATCAAAGATGGTGATGGTTGTGGAACGAAGGGTTTAGAACCATGAAGTCTTTTCTCTTTCTTCTTGTGATGAACTCCATGAATATGAGCTAGAGTTTTATTATTGGTTATGGAATAAGTTGGATTTCCAAATATGGGTTTTTAATTCAATAAATTAGTTTTGTCTCCATATTATCGTTTATGATTCACTATTAATATTGTTACATGATTTGAATGCTTGTTAGTCGAGTCGCGAATCGATTGAGTTTCACTAGTCCAAAAAGGGCTATAAATGACGAACAAAAGTCTGTTATAAAACATGGTTTATCACGGTTTTCATACATTATTCGGGAATCAATTATTTATTTGGTGTGACTCTTTATAAATGACAAATAGAAGACGTCATTAAGTATGACGAATAAAATTTGTGATTTAAAATCACACACAAAATCTGTTATTGAAGTACCACAGTTTTCTTGCGTTAAATAAATTAACGGTTGATGTCTGCCATAAGGGAAGCCGTGGTATTGGGTGTTAAATATAATAATAGTTAATATCCGTCACAAGGGAGGCAAATCTAAATGATTTTCGGTGCCACGATGCAGATTTTGATTTTGTGAATCTAATTCATTTAGATTCAGATTTGGTACATCTGGAACTGACTTTGGTTCAACTGAATCTGAAAACAAAATAGAATCTTAAAGGAAGAAGTTTGAAGACAAATTTATATTGATTACCCAGAATAACATTACAAATAATCGAATTTCAGAATACAAATCGCAAGATAAATTCTGGTTCAAACTGAATGGAATCTACTATCACCTTGCCACTCTAATTTGGTCGCTCTCCTACAGGATCTAGATAATCTTTTGTCCACTTAATCATTAAACCTCTTAAAACATAAGAATTTCCAAATACTCCATCTCTATCGCACAACATTGCACTTGTGCCAACGATTTATTCAATCATGCAATCATAATTGTCATCATTAATTTGGTGGCTTTGCTCTATCAATATATGCAGCAGCAAGAAATTGAGTTTTAGAAACCCCAGCATCCATTCTGCGTATGTGTCCCTTATGATCATCGCCAAGCTAACATCAATTAATCTAATCTAATAAACCATACACGGTGCACGCTAATACAGATCAGTAATATGGGAAACTTGAGAGGGAATATGTGCCTACCCTTCCCCACCAGTAGCATCAGATCAAGTAGACATTAGTACAAAGTACCAGGCTTCCCTCATTATTTTTCCGGAGCATCATCTTAACTGTGTATAAACCTCTAACTATACCCACAATTTGCAGATGTATATCCACAGTCCAAGCATGCATATATATACAGATGTGAAACATAACAATCAAATTACAAACAAATTAACACGATAATAGAGGTCAATACACACCTAAGAACAATAAGGCCACCAACAAGATTATATCTTAGAGATTCAGCTAGAACAATCAGCACATAAGCCTCTGGTATTAGATCACTATACTTGGTGTACATAGCACTTGTAAATCTATGCCGGGAACTTCAAAGAAGGCATCATGGAGTACCTGTAAATAATAACAAAAAATCGTATAGTAACATCACTATACTTGGCCACCAAAAGTGCAACCAGATGAACTATCTTCAACACAATCTTTAATGTCTATGTATAAACTATCAACATACCATTCCATAACTAAAGCAATATAAACTAACAATGATATGTAATTACCAAATTTATGAGGGGAATTACAGAGAAAAACTATCCATAGCATCAAAACCGCATTTTATATCCATACATCAAACCCCCTCGAAAAGGTCATCTAATGTATCTGTGGTGCACACTAAGAACATAACAGTACAGAAAGCTAAAATATGAGGAAGAAAAGACCACGGTGCTAGTAAAGAACATTTTATGTATACCATTAGAAAGCAAATTTTTGCATCCACCAAGCATATAATGAAGGAAACCCGCCATGTTTGAGGATACAAAAAGTCATAAAAGACAAAAGTCATCTTTCAATAAATGTACTAGTTACTTGGAATCCATAAGATAATATTCATATATATTAGATACTAATCATAGTTGTCATGCCTACAAATGAGAACCTCAATTAACTAAAACGGAAATGTTTCAAGTGGCTACACCTTTAAAGAAAAAAGTAGTCTACCAAAAATAAATATAAATGGAAAATTAAGATGCATTTGTCTTTACAGGTTGAGCAACATATTACATGAAGCAATATATCCCATACAAGTGGAAATTTCGTGAATGAGTGATGTGGCAAAGTGCAGGTAGAGTGATGCTGTTACAAACTAGTAAACTACGGCACACGCAAGTAAATTCAGAAGTGAAACCGTAAGCCGTCTGATTATAAAGAGGCGATGCTACAGAGCAAGACTAATTTGTGATAAACATGCCAAAACCAACCAATCCTTATAAATTAGTATCAAGATATTAAATGTAAAATAATTAACTTCTAGCATGAACAAGAAAATCAGCGGTAGCATTATAAAAGAATCAGTGAGTAACATTCAATAAAATTAAAATTTTCTTACAAAGAAAAACAAGAAAATAAGAGTTTAACATTTGCTAATTAAATGTAAGAATAAATAGAGAAAACAAGAATTAAATCCAGCGTGTGAACTCTATATCCTTGCACATCCAAAGATTCAAAACAAAGGGGTACATCAAAATGAAGGTTTAGATAACCAATTAAGCTTCATTTCCTTTATAAAACAAAGCAATTATAGAAACAAAGACGTCCGAAAGGCAGTGTCAGTTATGTACAAAGCCCATTTAACAAGAAAAAAGTTAAGAGTCTAAGATTATAATTAAGTGACATTTTGATTGAAAATCATTCACCACCAGACCAACATAAAAATTGAAGGTTTTAAAACAGGAAACCAAGATAAATTTGTCCAAGAACTCAAACCGCATTCATTGGGACATTTTACCAAACAAGTAACGGCTAGTTCAAAAGAAATCAGTAGGTAACTGCATCATATTTGTCATTTAGATAAGGGAAACCGTAGAACATGCTTAAAGAATTGAAATATATAAAGACTCATAGTTAATTAAGAAGACTGAATTCAAGGAAAAATCAAGACATGATTAAAATTCCATGACTAACAGTAAAAAACCTCGACCTCAACTACTCAAGCCAAGCACAAGCCAAGAGAGAACCACATTCTTCTTTTGGTTTCAATCAAATTTCCGGAGCCAAGAAAAAGAGGAAGAGTAAGTTTTCGGTTTTAGGCTTATCTCATTTTGCAAAAATCTGTAAAATAAAAAAACCCATTCTCAGATGAAGATGATAACAAGATTATATTTCTTTTCCTCCAAATACTACAACGGATTCAGCCTCTTCCACTATAATTATCATAATGTAAAACGAAAAATCAAAGACAAGTAGGAATCATTACCTGATGTTGAGAATAAATCCACATAATGAATCCAAATCGATCTCACGAAACCTAACTGAGATTCTCCGCCTAAATTATTCGTTTTCAAACATCAAATCAGTTATAATCTGAAAAAACTATAATCAGATCCAAAGGAAAAGAGAGAGAGATTTTACCTTAATCTCAGAAAGGAGAATAAATAAAAACCCTAATTCTTTGAAGAGGAGGTGAAAAATCTGCCGAATAAAGAAAAACCATAATCTCATAGTTGATTCCATGACCGCTCTGTGACAAAAGCTAGGGTTCTAGTCAATAGAGCTGGCAAACGGGCGGGCCGGGGCTGGCTTGTTGCGGGTTACACGGGTTCGGGTTAACACGGGCCAAAACCTGCGGGTTGATATTCTTCACGGGTGGTCATTTCTTCAACCCGTGCCCGTAACGGGTTAAACTTGCGGGTTCACGGGTTAGCCCGTTTCTGGTTAGTCAACTCGCCAGAAACCAATTTGACAGAGTTTTCTCGATTTACGGCCTATTTCGCCACATTCAGCCATCCAAAGATCCTTCTCTGCAACCTAACATTCATCTACTTCATTTTATATTTAGATTCAATTTAATCAACAGATTCAACACAAGTACAACAGACAACAGTCACAGTGTGTCAGTGTCGCACCAAAATTTAAAAACTTAATGAAAGGATCAAGAAAATTGAAAAACTTAACAACACTAGTTTAGTAGTTCTGCGCCTTAAAAGGAACACCGTTACACTTACATAGTTATATATATTTCCTACCAAGTACCAATCATTAGATCATGTCATGATATCTTCAACAAAGAAAAATACCCTTCGAGACCGTAGTCCGTAATAATACCATTGTTTGTAGTTTGTACTCTGTGACTTTCCAACAATAAAGATATTAATAACCACTTCCTGCACAAAATATATATTGTGGTTAACCAAAAAAAGTGACAACTGTCCAAAAAAGATCTCCAATCTCTTTTCACTACGGGAAAAATCATCATTGACGACACTAGATAAGAGTTGCAGTACCCCTACGACAACTCCATTTCATGCATTGTGGAGGCAGGGGGTATTGTAGAAAGTCCAAGCTTTCTACAATGGTTGACAAGGGTTGTAAAGAGTGATGTGATTCATGGTTCGACAATATTTTGCCAAAGTTGTGATTCTCTTTCGATTTTTTGAAAGCCTAACACAACTCTTACTTGTGTTGTAGGACTATTTTACACAACAAAGGATGCGTATCGTAGAAATATGTAACACAACACTTGTATAAGTTGAAGGACTATCTTAGACAAGCTAAGATGTGTATTGTAGAAATATGTAACACAACACTTGTATAAGTTGAAGGACTATCTTAGACAACCTAGGATGTGTATTGTAGAAATATGTAACAACTCTTATTACTATTATGAATAAGATTTGCACGACACTTGTTAGAGTTGTAGAACTATGTTGGGACTGACACCTAGTTATGTCGTAAAGACATTCTTTCGCAACCTTTGGTTTGTGTAGTTAAAATATGGAACACAACTCTTATTAGAAGTTGTGTGTATATAACAATTTTGAAAAAAAATTTATAGCTAAAACCGAATTGCCGAAAGTATTTCACATTCACATTAACTCTGTTAGTGTAACACATTTACATTCATTCAAATGACCATTTATTATTTAAAAATTAGTATTCATTGTACAATTCATAACTTAATTCATCAGCTAGACACTTAACTTTAGAAAAAATATCCAAGTCTACAAGTCCTAGATAATAGGTTCTAATGTGTCTTGATACAAGTGTAAAGCAAACCTAAGCAAATCTTGAATCTCCACAACTTGTAGTGCTTTTTCCCATATTGGATAGATGCGGTTAGATTCAGATTATATTATCGAGCAATCATCATTACCGGACAACTTCATCTTTCCTTGGTACTTCCTGCAAATAAACAATGATAGTTTAGATCTCGAGCATTCAAAAATATACGGACAATAAGTAAAACGAGTTATAAATCGTGTCCGTAAAACTCCTCCCCAACCTAAAAGCCTAAGAGAGACACTGTTTGAATTGCTATGCAACAAAGGCCCTAGGTGTCTATTTATAAGCTTTTTCTACTTGATGAGTTGTGTGGTATTCTGTACAAAATTTATCATTTTACAATAAAGTAAAATTAGTCAACCAGATTCGCTAAAATTAGTCAACCAGATTAGCTAATAAAAAAATGCATCAAAGAGTTCATATTTAAGAGTAAAAGTTTAAAGGTGTGCGAAAAAATGAGTTTCATCATGACCTCCATTAACCATTTAACTTAATCATCAAGTGGCAAAAGAGCTGGTCCTATCGGGTGTTTCTTTGGATTAATTTTCTTTAGATGTTTATGCTATAGTTAATGAATGTAGTACGTACGAGCGTGAGAAGAAGAAAGACTAAAAAGATGAGACTGAATCAATCACAATCTAGGAAAATACGATTTGTTTATTTGCAATAAACTAATCGTGATTATTAATTCAATTGTTGTGGGATTGATTCCACCCTAATCACTAAGCTAGGTATATCGGTGGTTGGTATTAGAATGGATATCATTTTCAAATGAAGAAGAACAAAAGAAATAGATATATATGCATATGACAAAGTAAACAGTATAGCTAGCTAGTGATGTCCATTGGTTCTATTATTGTCTATCATTTCAACTAGTCATTAAAATTCGGAATTTGAGCACATTGTTGTTCACTCAGAAAACATTCTAAGATAGTACAATAATAAGATGCATAACGAAACTTTCAGATCAAAATAAGATTGGAGCCAAGTTTGGATAAGTAGATGTAAGTAGTTACCTATAGGCAGGATATCCGGACATTTTAGAACACTTAATCAGTCCTACGTGCGATAATGTGAAATACTTTACGGAACATTTGGTAGAAGTGGATTGCGGGATGCACTCATTATACTCTCGAACATATCTTCATCGATCTGTCATCTCCAATGCACATGACGTAACTGGTGGATTCCACTCACGACCATGCTTGAGAAAAGCTTTTCTACAACCAAAACTTTACTTACTCCCTGCAGGTATATTAACCAAACTTTCTCAGCTCCAAATCTAATGCAAAAGTATGGATAATGCAAACAAGAGATAAGAGAGTGTTATATTACCTGTGGTTTAACTTTAACAATATGTTGACCCCTCTTGACTTCTACTGGTTCATTTTCCAGAACATTTTCTAAATGATCGAGCAGCTCCTTGACCCATCTGTCCTATCTGTATACAATTGCATCACAGGCTCTGCCATCCTTTTCCAATCAACGTCGGCAAGTAATGTACTAGATACCCACTCTGAACTCTTATTCCATCTGCAACAAGTAAAGCAAATTTATATCTCCTAAATCATTCAAATACCAAGCATACCAAGTCATGTAATAACGAAAATTAAGCATATTATAAAATACATAGACACCTTATAGATGGCGAGCAACCTATGAACTCGTAAAGCGAGAAGCATGCTTGTACGAGGTGAACCTTCCTTCATACCCATAGCTTCATCCAACTCAGGAGTTCCCTGTCTACACACAACATATTTGTATGGGACTAAGTTCATCCCATCCCTCACAGCATTTACTATGCAACATTCTTTGTCCAGGATGCCCTTGTCATTGGAGTGGGTATGGCATCATAAAATTTAGGGTAACACATGGATACCCATTGAACTGCACACCAAAAGTTAGACAATCAGATCTATTTAAATGTACAATCAAACGTACAAATCTATACTAAATCAAACGTACATGTTGCTTGCCAGTGAAATATGTCTTCGGCAACAGGACCTATATGACATACCGAAAATAAATTTAGGAAACTACCCGATCATAAAGCAAAAGTCTAGCACGCTTGTAAAAGTAAGCGAGTTCAGTCTTTATGCACAACAATTGAACTTTCATGTGAAGAGCAAAATGCACAAATTGATTTCTACGCTTGAAATCAAAACCCTCATAGAGCACCCTATGTACATGCATTTGGGACATAGAAAAGCAGATGTATGAAGAATAAAAAAAAAGAGGTTGCATATTTCAGTCTTTATCAAGAATGTAATCAATTTGAAACGCTATTCATAGACCCTTAAGCTTCACCACCCTCCAAGAAGCTAAACACAATAAAAACCATGATGAACATAGCTTTGACTCAACCTCCAACAAACTCAACACTATAAAACCATGAGTGAGAAAACTAGCAAGGTTAAAAAATTCAATCTGTATCTAGTATTTAATCAATTTAAAACCCCCACTACCATTCTAAGCACAATAAAACCCTGCCGAATATAGCTTCGAGCGAACAATAATCATGTTTAGCTTCAATTGAAGCCATTGGTGACAATAACAACCTAACAACTACAAAATTAAAACACAGATCTTGCTCCATATGAAAAACCCATCCAAAAATTTGCCTTTTTTTCTCACCTAAACCTTGAAAATCCTCAAATTTAATAGATTACACAACTCAATAACATAAACCATGATACCTGTAACATCATAAGCTGGTTGCTGCTGTTGAGGACTTGGTGGTGCCGTGGTGGTGGTGGTGGTAATGGGTTATTAAGATTATGATTCATCAAATGCCAAATGCCTTGAGTTCTGTCCATTCAACACCATTATGAACCAAGAAGCTCCACACTTCTCAGATTTGTCTTCATGTTCACCTGCAGCACCACACTTCTATCAAAACTGCATTCCTCCATTCAATTCATTGCTTAGCATTCGATTCACTACCACCAATCTCCAGAATCGACCCATGACAATCAACATCAAAACCAATTTGAGCGCAGACTCAATCTTAACACCATCAACAAAGCATCACCGCCTCAATCTCATTGCGGCACCAACAACTCAATCTTCTCTTGTTCGTGTATTCTTCAAATCCAACACAAACCCATTGTTGGCTGACGATTAATCTCCAATCGAACCCCTTATTTCTTCTTTGATTCTCTCTTCAATTACGTCTTCGAACTTATCTTTGGTAACATCAAACACAAATTAGACCGGAACCCATCTTTGTTCTTTCCTTGATTTGCAAAAATAATTTTCCTTCTTCATTTCTCCAATCTCGTTTCCTCCCGATTCTCTCAATTTCCGTTAACAGCAGCAGCCATACCTCCTCCATTATTACTGACCTTCAACAATTCGCACTCAACCCATCTTCAATTTCATCTCCGATTCAACCTCAATCACCTCCTGCCTCTTAGATTCAAACCCTATCTTCAATTTCAATTTCATCTTATAAGATAATCATCTGAATCTTCAAACTCTTAGATTCTTCCATGATTCGTTATCTTTCCTTTTGAGTTCGAAAACCCCTGTCCTAACATTCATCTACTCCGAAAAATTCCTCTGTTTCTCTTCACAATTCCACTTCTATATCACCAGATTCAAAATTATTTCAAACGCCTGTTGTAAACTTGAATCCGTTAAAACCCATATTTTTATTCTTGAAATCGAGCTCATCTTCTTACTCAATAAAAAACTGGTTTCAAATCAAACCCATCTTCAATATACCACCAACTTCACATTGCCAACATCAACCACCGATCACTTCTACAAACTGATTCTCGGCTCCAAACCCTAACTCTCTCTCGATCTGTAATTTGCAGCACCAATCATCTTTCATCAGCATAAAAATCAAACCCATCTTCAATTCTTTCTCAATCATCCATGGCTGCAACTCAGTTCAATTTCATCACATGAAAACTCATCCAATAGATCTGGTGAATGAAGGAGGAGGATGAGGGAAGAAGATAGCCGCAGCTAGAGAAAGAAAAATAAAAAAGAAAAAGAAGATAGCCGCAACTAGAGAAAGAAAAAGAAAAGATAATTTTGGACGGTGGATAAAGAATGTAAAGAAGGTCATACAGATTGAAAAAATATCTGGATGGCGTAGGTTTAGTTTGGTAGCCTCATACGGATCAAGAAGAATTTGTGTTTTCTTTGTGTTTTTGTGTTTCTCTTTGTGCTAGTTCAAACTCGTGTATTCGATTTTATTATCAACTTTCGATATGAAAAAAATCCAAAAAATATATCTATAAATTTAAGATATTATTATCGACCTTCAGTTATAAAAAAAAAATCCAAAAATATATGGGAATGAAGCAGAAAAAATAAGAAAGTGTGTTTTCTTTGTGCTTTTGTGCTTTCTCTTTGTGCTTCTGGTTTGAATTTCAACTAGTCACATAGGTGATGAAGCAATTTTGACTAGTCATACAGTTCATGAACTTCAAATGTGGTATAACGACGTACAAAATATGAACCAAGAAGCTTCGGGTGGGCTCTGACTTCAAACTTAGAAGGATACATCATCGAAATCGATAAATATGAAGCTCAGTGTCGATTCGAACTTCAAATATGGTATATCATCATACAAACTATGAACCAAGAAGCTCCGGATGGGTTCTGACTTCAAACTTATCATGATACATCATCGAAATCGATAAGTATGAAGCTCAATGTCGATTTGAACTTCAAATGTGGTGTAACGACATACAAACTATGAACCAAGAAGCTCCGGATGCGTTATCACTTCAAACTTAGGAGGATACATCATTGAAATCGATAAATATGAAGCTCAATATCGATTCGAACTTCAAATTCGATATAATGGCATATAATATATGAACCACGAAGCTCTGAGAGGGTTCTGACTTTAAACTTAGCATGATACATCAACGAAATCGATGAATATGAATCTCATGTCGATTCGAACTTTAAATTCGGTATAGCGACTTACAAACTATGAACTAAGAATCTTTGAGAGGGTTCTGACTTCAAACTTAGCATGATACATCATCAAAATCGATAAATATGAAGTCCGATGTCGATTCTGACGACTTCGAGAAGGAAAGTGCCTCCGAGCTCGAAACTTTACCGCGAGATGACTACTATAAGTCTGAAACTTCGTAAGAATGATAAATCCAACCATTCATAGGTAAGAATCATTGAAATATTTCTAAAACCTTAAACTTCGATGAATATTCTCTAAGAAAGTGGCTCAGAGCTCGAAACCTAGCAGCGAGTTGACTACTATAAGTCGAAAACTTCGTAAAAACGATGAATCCAACCACTCATAGGTAAGATTCTATCGAAATATTCTCTGAAACCTCAAACAAACCTATTTTTGCATATTGTATGCATACCAGGCTTAGAGATCGAACCCTGGATGCGAGTTGACTACTATAAGTCGAAACTTGGTAAGAACGAAGGACCAATCCATTTATAGGTAAGATTCCTTGAAATATTCTGGCTTAGTAAAATAAAACATATTTACGCATATTGTATGCATACCAGGCTAAGAGATCGAAACCTGGCCATGTGTTGACTACTATAAGTCAGAAACTTGGTAAGAACGACGAATTCATCCATTTACAGGTAACATTCCTTCGGTATATTCTACGAAACCTTAAAAAGACCCTATTTGTGCATATTGTATGCGTACCAGGATCCGAGATCGATACCTGGCCGTGAGTTGACTACTCTAAGTCAGAAACTTGGTGAGAACGACGAATTCATCCATTTACAGGTAAGATTCCTTCGAGATATTCTACGAAACCTTAAAAAACCTATTTCTCGCATATTGTATGCGTACAAGGATCCGAGATCAAAACCCAGCGCGAGTTGACTACTCTAAGTCGAAACTTGGTAAGAATGACGAATCCATCCATTTACGGTAAGATTCCTTCGAGATATTCTACGAAACCTTAAACAAACCTTATTTATGCATATATGTATGCATACCCTGGACTCCGAGATCGAAACACGGCCGCAAATTGACTACTCTAAGTCGAAACTTGGTAAGAAACGAAGAAACCATCCATTTACTGGTAAGATTCCTTCGAAATATTCTACGAAACCTTAAACAAACCTTATTTCTACATATTGTATGCATACCGAGGCTCGGAGATCGAAACACGGGCCGTGAGTTGACTACTCTAAGTCAAAAACTTGGTAAAAACGATTTAATCCATCCATTTATAGGTAAGATTCATTCAATATATTCTACGAAACCTTAAACAAACCTTATTTATGCATATTCTATGCATACCATGCTCCCGAGATCGAAAACGGCCGCGAGTTGACCGGCTCTAAGTCGAAACTTTGTAAGAACGACGAATCCATCCATTTACAGTAAGATTTCTTCGATATATTCTACGAAACCAAAAAAAAAACCTATCTCGCATATTGTATGCGTACAAGGATCCGAGATCGATACTGGCCGTGAGTTGACTACTCTAAGTCGAAACTTGGTAAGAACGATGAATTCATCCATTTACAGGTAAGATTCCTTCGAGATATTCTACGAAGCCTTAAACAAACCCTATTTATGCATATTGTATGCATACCGGAGCTCTGAAATCGAAACTTCGGCCTCGAGTTGACTACTCTAACTCGAAACTTGGTAAGAACGAAGAAACCATCCATTTACGGGTAACATTTCTTAGATATTCTACGAAACCTTAAAAAAACACTATTTGCATATTACATGCATACCCAGACTCGAGATCGAAAAACGGCCGCGAGTTGACTACTATAAGTCGAAACTTGGTAAGAACGACAAATTCATCCATTTACAGGTAAGATTCCTTGAGATATTCTACTTAAACCTTAAAAAACCCTATTTCGCATATTGTATGCGTACTTAGGATCCGAGATCGAAACGGCCGCGAGTTGACTACTCTAATTCGTAAATTCGGCAAGAACGACGAATCCATCTATTTACGGGTAAGATTTCTTCTAGATATTCTACGAAACCTTAAACAAACCCTATTTATGCATATTGTATGCATACCGGTGCCCGAGATCGAAAACCGCCGCGACCGGGACTACTATAAGTTAGAAAGTTGGTAAGAACAATGAATCCATCAATTTACGGGTAAGATTCCTTGAAATATTCTACGAAACCTTAAACAAACCCTATTTCTGCATATTGTATGCAAACCAGGCTCCAAGATCGAAATCTGGCCGCGAGTTGACTACTCTAAGTCAGAAATTTGGTAAGAACGATGAATCCATCCATATACAGGTAAGATTCCTCCGAAATATTCTACTAAACCTTAAACAAACCCTATTTCGCAAACAGTGCGCATACCAGGCTTCGATATCGAATCCTTGCCGTGAGTGGAGTAGTCTAATTTAGAAACTTGGTAAGAACGAAGAATCCATTCATTTACATGTAAGATTCCTTGAGAATATTCTCACGAAACCTTAAATGGACCCTATTTCTGCATATTATATGCAAACCAGGCTCCAAGATCGAAACATGGCCGTGAGTGGACTAATCTAAGTCATAAACATGGTAAGAACGACGAATCCATCCATTTACGGGTAAGATTCCTCAGGAATATTCTACAAAACCTCAAACAAACCCTATTTCTACGTATTGTACGCATACCAGGCTCCGAGAACGAAACCTGGCCGTGAGTGGAATACTATAAGTCAGAAACTTGGTAAGAACGACGAATCCATCCATTTACAGGTAAGATTCCTCCAAAATATTCTATTAAACCATAAACAAACCATATTTACGCAAATGTACGCATACCAAGATCCGAGATCGAAACCTTGCCGCGATTTGACTAGTCTAAGTCGGAAAGTTGGTAAGAACGATGAATGCATCCGATTTACAGGTAAGATTCCTTCTTCCTTTGGAATATTCTACGAAACCTTAAACAAACCTATTTCTGCACAAAGTACGCATACTAGTCTACGAGATCGAAACTTGGCCGTGAGTGGACTAGTCTAAGTCGGTATAGTGTATGTTTTTACTATATTGAATTTTTCTTGTCATTGTCACTCTTGTTGTATTTCCTTTACTAACACTAGTATTTTCTTGTAAAATAGACAGATTAATGACTCCATTTGGGTTCTACGGTGTTTTAGAAGAAATTCTATTGTTGGACTACAATCATATGTTTCAAATTCCAATATTCAAATGTGATTGGGCTCACACTAGTTTTGGTGTGAAGTTAGAAGATGGATTTACATTAGTCAATTTAAAACATCATAAGAACCAATACTCAGTAACGATCATTCATTTTAGCAAAACAAGCGCGACAAGTTTTCTATTCTCGTGAGTCAAATACATCTAATCGGGTATGTGATGCATTAGCGCCTTACTGTTTACGGCTCAATCACTTGAACATTACTTTTTGAGCATTATATTTTGTTTTACAACACTTATGAAGGGTTGTCATAAAGTTAGTGTATAGTTAGTGTATTAATGAACCACAAACTTGACAGAACATGTGATAGTGTAGGATGGTTAGTGGTGTAGACTTCCCACGCTTGGGGCTCGGGATCGAATCCCCCAACCTCATTTTTTCCAACATTATATATTTTTACTTCAACAACACTTATAAGTGTTGCTGTAGCTTTCTATTTAAAAAAAGAAAAAAATCAAAACTTGTGAACGAAAGGGTGGTTGATGAGTTAGACTTCCATGCGGTAGGTTCATGTTCGAATCTCCCTCTAACATATTTTTCATTATCATATTTTTGTGTTCTTCAACAACACTTGTGAGAATTGTGATAGGCTAAGTCACTACATAAATGGAACATTATATATTTTTACTTCAACAACACTTATAAGTGTTGTTGTAGCTTTCTATTTAAAAAAAAAGAAAAAATCAAAACTTGTGAACCTGAAAGGGTGGTTGATGAGCTTGAGTTTCAAAGTAGGTTCATGTTCGAATCTCCCTCTAACATATTTTTCATTATCATATTTTTGTGTTCTTCAACAACACTTGTGAGAATTGTGATAGGCTAAGTCACTACATATATGGAACATTATATATGTTTACTTCAACAACACTTATAAGTGTTGTTGTAGGTTTCTATTTTAAAAAAAAAAAAAAATCAAAACTTGTGAATCGAAAGGGTGGTTGATGAGCTAGACTTCCATGCGGTAGGTTCATGTTCGAATCTCCCTCTAACATATTTTTCATTATCATATTTTTGTGTTCTTCAACAACACTTGTGAGTATTGTGATAGGCTAAGTCACTACATATATGCAATAACGTTGTTATAGCTAAATGTTGTCACTGTTGTTTTGCTTAAGGAGTTGTCGTTTGTTTTCTTAGCGCAACCCCTTGTTTCATAAGGGTTGGCAGTGATGATATACGACAACTCTTCCTTTGAAACCAGTTGTAAAACATAGGACTTTCTACGATGTTTAGAAAAGTGTTGTAAATCTCCAGTTGTAGATGTATATTTTTCCCGTAGTGTTTCTATGCAAAATTTGGAGACACTGTGATAAGTGATAACTATCTGTCCAAAAAACATTCTCATTTTCCATGTCTATCTTTGAGTTGCTCCAACTATTCAATATGAATCTGTCATTTCAAGCAAAAATAAATCAAACAAAAGAAAAGATTCAAGTCAAAAACATGGAATTTGCATATTTACCCCGCTTTATATTGAAGAAGTACGCATACTAATTAGACGCATAAGAACTTACTTCGCCATCCTCCACTACCCCATGGCCCCTATCCTCCACTGCACCAAGTTCAAATCCTAATACATCTTCTCCAATAATCCCATTGTCCTCGTCCAAATCTTCTTTTCCTACATGGATAAAAACAATTAAAGTTAATAAGATATATATGAAATTTAGACATTCAACTAAATGAAATATTACTAACTTACGCGGCGCCACTTAGGCACACTTACCAACTCCTTGGTCCCAATCACGAGTTGTTATCACCGCCTCCAGCATTTTCGGTGTAATAAGGAAGCTGCGAAATCGATCAATTACCCTTCCACCAATGCTAAATGCAGATTCCAAGCGACGGTTGAAATAGGAATTGACAAGATATCCCCGCCATTCTTGAAAGTCTTGGAAATCGTTGTTCCCTGGCCTTTCAATACATTAGGATGTCGAATGATGGATTTCGTTGACATCCATATTTCTCACTAAGATATAGATCTAACTCTGACAAGTCAGATTGCAAATCACCACCATTTTCCTGTGCTGCAGCATATTCCTGCATGAAACAAGCCAGAAGTTAGATGTTAGAAGTGAGTGCAAGGTACTAGTTATCTTCTATGAGAATATAAAATAAAAGAACTTCACAAACGCACTTGGTTAAAACACAAAATAATACAAGACTGCATGTACTTCATAAGTAAGCTTTAAAATTACCTGGTACCACTCACTTCCTTGATGGGCAGAATTCCCACCAGTTTGAATACCCAAATTCTGAGTTCCAGTTCCAGAAGCTCTTGAAAAGGTGTAATACTCATTATAAAGTTTTTTCATATCTTCACGCACATTATCAACTTTACTTTCTAATTGTCTTACATTAGGATACAACTTGGAGTAAGCAAAGTTTAGATACTGCAGCTTCAATCTAGGATCTAACACAAGTGCCATAGCCAATATAGGACTCAAGTTCTTCCAATAACTGTCAAATTTTTCTTGCATCTCTTTTACCATGTTCCTAATGTATTCAATTTCATTTGTGCTTTCTTTTTTTAGTAAGACTTGAACTTGACAAACTCCTTCAAAATATAGATTTGAAGTAGGATACTTACTACCAGAAAATAAAGTTGTGAGATCATAAAACGTCTTGAGAAACTTTGTGACAACTTCAATTTGCTCCCATTCTTCATCGGTTGGAGGTGATCTTTATAGTCGGATCCACCTCCTTCAAATGAAGGAAAACACTTTTATAAAGAAGACAACTGTCTAACATAAGATAAGTTGAATTCCATCTGTAGTACAAAACAAACATTCTGTGAGTACCAACAATGTCAAGAAAAGTAACACGAAAAGAAGGAATGCAATTCTCTAACTGTATAACAAAAGAAAAGTGGAAAGTGTAAACCCACCTGGTCTTCACATCTTGACGAATACCCCTTCTTATTCCAGACATACCTAAAGCATCAACAATGTCCAAGAACTTTTGTTTTCTTACTTGGGACTTTTTAAGGGACTTCATTTATTTGTCTTATCTTAAGCACTGTTTGGATCAATCTTCACAAGTCCATCTTTTACAATAAGAGCTAAGATGTGAGCACAACAACGCACATGAAAGTATTTTCCCTTGTTAAACGAATCTTCTTTGCAACTAGTCTACTCTGCATAATTCTAGCACAAGCTCAGTTATTTTGCGGCATTATCCAAGGTGATGTTGGATACTTTGTCTTCAATTCCCCAATCTTCTATCATTGCAAATAGCTTGTCAGAAAGGCGTTCACCTGTATGACATAGTGGAAAGGGAAAAGTTAAACTCCCAATTAAGTACTTCACCATACTTCAACAATGAAATCATAAGCTTTAATATAGTCTACAACAGCAACAACCACATCAGTAAATTATCTCCAAAAATCAGAACACTAGCAACTGAGTAGTACTGTATTCACCACTACTAGCTCTAGGTATGGTGCTCATCAGCATCGAGCTTTCTCAACAGAACCCAGACTTAAATAAAATATGACATGCACATAAAATAAAAGATCTAAAGTAAGTGCTTCACCTGTATGAGGTCTTGGAAGTTCACAAAAATTCGAAGATACTTCTTCAACTCCCAATTATGATCAAGAAAGTGCACAGTTAAGCTTATGTACCCTGTAGTCCTAACAGAAGTCCACATGTCGGATGTTAGACACACCTTACCTGCAAGGATAAGTTATACACATCAGCACATCCTATCATGATCAATTACTCATACATAAAAGTGCAAAACAAAACATATGGTGTGGGTAAGCAAGCAGGATTTGAAATTCTGAACAAAATCGTACCTGGAACAAGTTTCAATATGTTTCGAATACCTTCTTTTCGTGCTTTATGTTTTTTGACAATATCAGCTTTCCCAGTATTCCTTGATATTGGTTTGGCATCCTCATTTAAATAAGCACATATGTTCCTAAATTCTTTCCACTCCACCAAAGCAAATGGGACATTTCTTGCAATGATTAATGATGAAAAAAGATCTCGCAATTTCATCTGATCAATTTTGCGTACGCGGGAAGACAGCTGGCCATTCTTTCCAGATAACATCATCTGCCCTATGTCCTTAGACTGACGCTCAGAGCACTTATGCCTTTTCATAGATGAGGTTCCACCTTTCTTGCTATCATATTTATATCCAGTATTACAAGCCTTGCACACTCCCTTGAATGTTCCATCTTCATATTTAACGAGATTAAAATATTCCCAAACATCAGATCTAAGTTTATGTTTCTTTTCAACTGAAACTGGTGTAGCTGCACAACCAACAGTTGCAGAGTCATTCACATAATCTAGCATCTCAACATCATCATCCTCACCGTCACTACTCATAACATCGTTATAATGGTCTTGTTCTTGTACACTTGACATCCCTGGAACCTGGATGGAGCCACAAGAAATAGGTCAAATACTCAAAAATCAAGTACATTACTTACTTGCATCCCACTCAATTGTGATCCACAGACTCACAAGTCATAGCATCATTATCACAATTCACACACAAATGGAGAGCACAAGAAGATGATATCCGGTTAGCGAGTTATCCACCATAAACATTATTATCTTGAATACATGATTCATGAAACTAGACTGAAGCATGTAGTACATCAACATTTTATGCTCCATTATTGAATTTAACAAACACAATTTAAGTCTTAACAACCAAAGCACAATTCACACACACTAGTCACTAGGAGGTGTTGCCAAACAAAGCATACAATCAGTAGAGAATCTAGAGATGAATGAAAATGTAAAGAACCAACTGTAGACAAGCCCTAATTAAAATAAAACCTAACATTTTCATGGAATCATGGCTACTGGCTTTGAGACAATTGCTTGCACTAAGCACAATCACATAAATAAGCAAATCCCTAGTTAAAACCACATAGTTTGAGCCTGCTGGGTATAAAATCTCACCACAATCACATAAATCAGTCAAGCACTAATCAAAACATCCATCCAAATCAAAACCCATCCTTTAATTCCTCTATTCATAATCAATTTTACAGTAATTAGTTATGAAATCAAAGAACCCTAAATTACTTTTTTCTTTGTATGCTAAATTTCTTTGTATGAAATCAAAGAACCCTTTAATTCCTCTAAACCCATCAAAACACCACTGTTAATCACCTGCTTGAATTGAACCCTAAATTTTACAATATGCTGTGCTGTCACTAAAAGCAAAATAATCATAAAAAGTAAGAGAAACTGTGTATACCGGCTTGTGAAGGAAACTTAGCAGCAGCACAGCAGCAACAGAAACTTAATCAATAGCCGCAGGTGAACTGAGGAGGACTGAGGAAGGAGTCGCAGCCGCGGGAGAAGAGGGAGAAAGAGGAAGAAGAAAGAGGAAGAAGAAATGATTTTCTAGGGTTTTAGTGTTTTTATATCTATAACGTAGGGATAGGATTAAGTATTGATAATCCAACGGTAAAAATTAAATATACACGGGTTTACGGGCTTTCTGCTGGGTTTACAAGCGAGCACACGGGTTAACCCGTTTACTAACAAGCCACCATTTACGTAACCCCTAACCCGGCTTGTTTATAACCCAGCCAAGCCGGGTTAGGGTTTTCACGGGCCGGGTACGGGTTTATCCGCGGGTTTCGGCTTGATTGCCAGCTCTAGTTCTAGATTTGAGAGGAAAAGAACAGAGCGGAAAGATGATAACGAGAGTTGGGGTCGATATAAGAAGGGCTTTTTAATAAAGTAGCCAACTTTTGAAGTATATTTAAGAAAGTGGCCGTTTTTGAATCTTTCTATAAAATGGCCGAGTTTGACATTTTCATCCCGTTTTTTCAAAAAACGGTAACGTTAGTCAAGTGAGCAGTGGCGATTATCTTAATTAGTAAATGTCATTTAAACCCCTCAGTTAGTCGATAGGTCATGTTAGAGTTATGAACTGTCTTCGAGTTGATTTCGATGACTCATACAAGATTATATATTTTGTTCTTCCTTAATGGATTCTAGTCTTCATTAATCTTTGCAATCAAATAATTTTAAACTTGCCTTGAATCTCATTATTAATCAACAATCGATTGTTTACAAATATGAAATCAGTAAAGATAAATTTACATTTCAAATTAGAACCCTAATCACATATCATGTTCTTCCATGAGCAACATTTCAAATTAACGGTGCCTTTAATCTCATCTTCACTATGAACACAAAAACCCTAAAACACGCAATATGATGATAGTTCGGATTCTTCCATGTCGTCGAGTTGATCAAAACCCATTTATCAATTAGTGACAAAAAAAAAGAAGACTATGAAGAGAATCCCGAACAAAGATAATCATAAATTAACTTTGCAACAAAAACAGACCATCTTTCTTTATCATCATTCGAGCATCATCAATACCAACAAAGAACAAACACCAAATTAGTTACGAATCATCATTAAAAAATCAAGATCGAGAACCAAAAACACAAACACAAAAAAAAAATAAAAACATAAATCAGCAAAATCCCCAATTTGGAAGAACCCTAAACTCAATTTCTAATTTATGTAACAAATTAATACAATCAACCATGTAATATGAGCAAAATGAAGATAAATAAACATTGGGTTTAACGTACTAACTGTTTTTGAAGACCCATATTGATTTGATTTAAAGTTTTCTTTCTTCTTCTCCCCTTAACCTCAACTGTTCTCTATTGTAATTAACCACAAACTCGGTAATACTCTTGTTGTACCATTAAATCTTCCAAATAAATCTAAGAACAAACTTAATTTTTTAATCCTCCAAAAAAAAATCTCCCCACATAATTGTTGTTGTTTGCTTTTGGTTGTAATGGCAAGAACAGAAGACATCGACGGAGAAGAAGAAAAGGTATCACGGGTTTCTTTAACTATGACGGTTTCATGGGGATATGATAGTCATTTCAGCATGACAAATTGACTAAATCAACTCCATTGACCAATTTCGTGGGCCCATATATGAAACATAACAGAAAGGCCATATTATAAAAGGTCTAAAAAAAATGGCCGGTTTATTAAATATGGGTCAGGAAGCTGGTCATTTTATTAATTTGCCCATATAAGAATGAGTTGTCTCCTTTTTCTACGAGTTCCAGAAAACAACTTCATTTTAAGGTGTGGGGTTTGTTAATCAAACCAAACTAGGTGAACAGATTTATGGCCTATGCCGGTGGCTAACCATTTTTGAGACTTGTACAAATATGGCATTATATGTGTCTAGCTATTTCTGTGCGTATAATAAAAGAATATTGGCGGGCGTATAAAAATTAAACATATTTGTCGGATTTATTCGTCATGTAATGGTTCATCGTTAAATCACGCACCCAATAAATTGCCATGTTTGAGAATGACACTTTTTCTATGTTAAATGATGGGTCCCATTATTTTCATGTTATATGATGGAATTTGTTTGTGAAATTTTATTCACGTAATTAATTTGTAATTTAAAAGCGTGATTAATGACCCTTTCTGGACTAGTGTTTGCTTTCGTCTTTATTGCTAGATTAGGGTTATTATACGCAAAAGTGATAATTCCGGATTGCAAGTAGCATAAATATGATTATAGTTTGTAGTGATATATTCTTATGATCATATGTGAGTCATAACCTTTGTTAAATCGGATTAGTGCGCTTTCCACGTTCGATTGCTTTGATTGGCCTGATTTCATAGAACTTAACGCATCTAGGGAATTAAACTTGATTAGTGCTTTTACACGTTAGGTTGTTCCTTTAGGTAGAATTCATATTCGCATCTTTTAATGTGTTTGTTGATGACAAGAGGAGATTAGCGGGATATTCTTGCGATCAAGGTATTTTAGGGCCTTTGATATAAGTTGAGATTAAAATATCAATTCTAGTTATTGTGTTGAAAACATGTTTGTGATTGAAGACGAAATCCATGACCAATACTTTTTTATCCTTGATTCGATTTGTTTGTTTATTTCTTTATTTATTTTTTTTAGTTTATTATATAAAAATCACAAAACTACCGGTGTTATATATAGGGAACCGAAACAATTTGACAACCTAGACCTCTCTGTGGGATCGATCCTTTCTTGCCCTTGCTTCATTATATATTTTGAGTAGTAAGAAAGTGTAATTTATATTTGTGTCGGCTGACAACCGGTCACTTGCTAACCATGTTTACGTCCCTACAACAAGCACAAGATGGATTATAGATCAATTCGATGTATTTTCTTGGGTTACAGCTCTCGCCATCATGGATAAAAGTGTTATGAGCTGATAGGTGTAGAATACACCGTATTTACTATCTAGTAGTTTATGCTTTCTTTGCTATTTTTCGTGTAAATTATGTATTTTACGCTTGTTTTGAGTTTTATAGCTACTATGGAGTCACACGGAGGAAAAGAAGAAGAAACCGCCCAATATGAGCCAAAAAGGGCAAAAAGGTCATTTCACCAAGGAAGGAACACTATTTGGAGCCCAGTCCAGGTTAAGGGGTAACTCTTGAAGGAGTACTAAATACAAACCAGCCAGGGTTAAGGGGCTGTCCACTAGGGTATCCCTTATCTAATGAGTGGGTTGGTTTTTATCACTGGGGTGTAAATATCCACCCAAATCAATACAACCCTAAATTCGAGAGTTCTTTCTTTCTCTCGTTTCATTCGATCATCATTGAGAAATAACCAGACAACGGCTGTGTCTGAAATTGAGAGATTCAAATCGAGAGAAATTAAAGTTGCTTATAAGAGATTCAGGAGCTCAGAAGAAATCGAAGATGAGTTCGATCTGGAGGCGATGGAAGAAATTGTTGCTGTTATGAGCTCAGGGAGAACTGAATAGAAGAAGCAAAGAGAAAGACGCTGTTATGGGTTCGATCTAGAAAAAATGGGTTTGACTTTCAGGGGATTAAGAAGATGATTGAGAAATTGATGCTGCTGATCGATGAGAGACGGAGAACGAGTTGCCGCTGTTGAATCCAGAAGAAGAGATGGATCTGGGAATCGCTGTGAAGAGTGGTACGAATTTGTGGAGTTGAAGCCGTGAATTAGTGATTTGAGAAGAGATTGAAGATGGGTTCAAGATGAAGAATGGGTTGATCGAAACTGAGATGGGGTTTGTGTTGGTTCTGTTGAATCGGAGACTCTCTGGGGATTAATGATGCAGAAATTGATTCAGGGTAATGGAGAAGAACTTCGGGTTTACTGTGAAATAGAAGAACAGAAGGTATCAGAAATTGGAATTGAATTGTCCTACTGTTGCTAAGGGTTTGTGGATTGAAGAACACAGAGAAGGTTCTTTGTTGTTGTTTGCAGAAATTGTAAAGAAGACAAGTTCAAGCACTTATTCTGGGAGATGGTATGAGTTGAAGCTTGAAATGGTGAAACTAGATGAATGCTTAGGAATGTCACAGGAACTGATGAAGAAGAGGCCTGAAATTGGCCGGGAAATCCTGATAAACAGCCGAAACTCGGCCAAATCGTCCCTCTGGCGAGTTGACTCGGACCGATCCAGACGATCTCGATGACCGATCCCAACCGAGTTCAGTGACCAGATTCAGGTGAGTGAATTAGATTAAGTCGGCCGAGTAAGCGGCCGATTCGGTTCGACTCGGGCCGAGTAAGCCCCGATTAGGCGAGTTAGAAGCTAACTCGAGTCGACTCACTCCTTCTCTTTGACCTTTGACTAACTGTTGACTAGTTTGACCGTTAGTCCTAACGGAGGACTGACGGAATATTCCGTAGCATATTCTTTCAACGGACAGACTTTTCAGATGGCCGGCGGCGACTAGCCCGGCCGGATTCCGGCCACAATCCCAGTTTTCCGGCGGACCAAAAATTCCAGAATTTTCTATGGACTTCTCTCATGGGTGTGAAGACTTGGGCTAGGAATTGGATGGAGAATTGGACTCAAATTTGGAAAGAGAAGGTGGAAGAGTTGAGAAAAGCTTGATTTGGAAATTGAATTGCAAAAGGAAAAGGATTCTAATCCTTAGAAGATATGGAGAATATTGAAGCCTATAAATAGAGAAGTTTTCTACAACTTCTAGACATATCTCTACACACACAACACTTTTCTTTTCTTATTCTTTGTGTGAACTCTTTTAACATGAGTAGTTAATTTTATTGATTGAGGATGAATTCCTAGTTCTTAACATGATTTGAGTTTTGTTTTCAAATTCTATCTTGAAGTTTTTCACATAATTATCGTTTGTTTTTACTAATAGGAGTGATCTTAAAGACATTCATGATTGATTGATAGATTGTTTGGAGTGCACGCTAAATTGATTTGTTAATTTGATCTAAAGCTAGTGAAAGTTAGGGGATAAGTAATCGTTCTTTGACTCTTTACATAAGTAGCAAACACGAGACTTGCGGAGGGATTCCGTGGAGCAATTGTGTGTAGAAACAACGTTAGCAAGTAGACCTTGAGCTAAGAGTCTAACTACTAATATCGACCTAAGAAATTCACAAAACCTAATGCATGAGCCAAGTTACATCTAGGTTGAGCTAATTCTAGGTGGCTTGGTGATTAGAATCCGGTAGTCGAGAACTTCCGTATCCGGTGATACAAGGGATTTAGGGGTTTTCGAGCTAGGCTGCTTTACCTACGGTTGGTGATAATTTGTGACTAATAACAAGTAGAAAAGAACATAACTTGATTCATTGTTTCGTAACGAAGAAGGATTCCTTGATCTTGTCTCTCTTATTGCTTTCAACTTTATCTTTTAATTGTTTTGTTTATTTTTATTTTGCTTTTACACCCCCCTTTTCGTGACAACTTTTACAACTAGAATCTCTTGCTCCTCGTGGGATCGACCTTGACTACCCTATATTACTTGTTAATTAGGTAGTAAAGTATTAATTAATTTGTTGTGGTTACGACACGCATCATGAGCCAAAAAAAAATATGAATATTTATTACTCGTCATGTTGTGTTTAATGAATCTCTTTTTTCATATGCAGGTTCAACATTTTCTATACCTACATAACTTCCAAGCGCTCTATATAACTTCCATCGTTGGTGGCACCAACCGCATCTTCACCACCCGCCCACTACCGTAGAAGTTATAGCTTTTGCGCACCTAACGCCTACAACTGCACTCCGCATCTACAAGCCGTACCCGCTTAATATTGTCTCTGACTTCACTCATTCCTCGTGATTCAACTTCAAAGTGGTATGGGCACCTACACACAGCCGGATCTGTCACAGGAAGATGCTACAACACTTGTTCCAAATCCTGAATTGCCATCCATGGGTAATAATTCATTACCCACTGATACCACCACTACTACAGACATGCATACTCGTTCTAAATCATGAATCTTTAAAAAGAAAACATTTGATGCGGCCCGTTATCCACTGGTTCTAGCCAGCGAAGTTCACAACAACGACATTGTCCTAACTTGTGCTTCTCAAGCTTTCAAGTACCCACCATGGTGGAACTCTGTGGTAGATGAAGTTAATGCTCATATTCAACATGGTACTTGGGATATGGTTCCTCGTCTTCCATCAATGAACGTGCTTGGAAATAAATGGGTATTTACTATACAACGACACGCGGATGGAACAATTGCTCATTATAAAGATACACTCGTCGCCCAAGGGTTTTAACCAACAATATGGGGTTGATTACACCACAACTTTCAATCCAAGTGGTGAAATTTACTACTTTTCCTACAATTGTTGCTCTTGTTGTATCTCAAAATTGGGTCATTCGACAATTGGACGTCAATAATGCTTTTCTAAATGGCGTTTTAGAAGAGGAGGTTTATATGATTCGGCCAGGGTTTTCGTCGATCCTTCTCATCCTACTCATGTCTATAGACTAAGGAAATCTTATGGGCTAAAACAGTCTCCGCGCGCATGATATACAAGGTTGAATCGATTTTTACTTACACTTGGTTTTACTGGATCTAAAACTGATCCATCATTATTTCTCTATCAAAAGGATAAGTTGGTGGTCTATCTACTGGTATATGTAGACGACATATTGGTTACAGGCAGCGACTCATCATTTATATCTCAAATGATCACACGTATTTGGAAGTGAATTTGCAATCAAAGATTTGAGAGTTTTCAATTATTTTTGGGTCTTGAAGCAACATAAAATTCAAAGGGGCTTGTTCTCTCACAACTTAAGTATATTGTGGATCTTCTTACTCGAACAAAAATGCAAGATGCCAAGCCTATTTCTTCTCCAAGTGCGGCAAGTACTCGTCTCACTAAACATTGTGGGAACCTTTTGAAGATGTTTTTCTTTATCGCGGTACGGTGGGATCTCTTCAATTTTAACACTAACGCGTCCGATATGTGCGTTTGTTATTAACAAAGCATGTCCGTTTATGCACACTCAGACCACGTAACATTGGGTTTTAGTCAAAAGAATTTTATGATACCTAAAGCATACCGTTTATTATGGACTACAATTTTATCGTAACTCTCCACCGATGCTATCTATTTTACGGATGCAGATTGGGAGGTTCTTTAGATGATCGCAAGCCAACGGTGGGTATGCCATATATTATGGAAATAACCTTATCTCTTGGAGTTCGAAGAAGCAACCGACAGTTTCTAGGTCGAGTACCGAAGCTGAATATAGAGCAATTGCAAGTGCATTAGCTGAGGTTGTTTGGCTTCGCTCATTATTTCGTGAACTAAGCATTCCTCTAGCCTCTCCTCCCACTATTTGGTGTGATAACATTGGTGCAACTTATTTGACAGTCAATCCGGTGTTCCACACTCGCAGTCGACACGTTGAGATTGATTTTCATTTTGTTCGCGATATGGTCTCAAAGAAGGAACTTATTGTGAGAATAATATCGTCCCAAGATCAGATTGCAGATGTGCTAACTAAAGGCCTTTCGACTCCAAGATTCGTATTGTTACGATACAAGCTCAATCTTGTTTCCAAAGATGTTCGCTTGAGGGGGCGTGTCAAGGATATTGTGTCGAAATCTACAGCCCATACACTCCGGCCACAATCGAAAGCTATTTTGTGAATGGAAAGAAGATTATGTGACATTAATCTTGTTTCTATTATATGAAATCTGTATAAATGTGTAATTTTTATTATTTCTATAGTTATGTATCACACAATAATATAAATACAAAAGTCTTGTTTCTCTCCCAAGCATCCAACGGAGAACAACTAGTTGTGTCTTTACCTTGATAGTGTTGTCTTCAGGATATATAAGAAACACCAAATTGTTTCGATAATGTGACAAAGAATTGGTTTTTTCATTTTCTTTGGAGTGGTATGTACATTCGACGAGTTTACTCATAATTATTGTTTTCTCTGTGACTTCGTTACAAAAGAAACATGGTCGAGCCTCTTTCAGCTAACAAATAGATGTTGTAGGGCTTTCAGGCCAAGTAAGCGGATCATCTATATGTGATCAGAGTTTACACCCTAGCATATAAAGAGATTTTTTTTTCCGTAATAGGAATTAAAGAAACGTGGAATTCTGCGTCTTCCAAAGTTCGAAATAGGAAAGTAAGACCAAAAAAAATATCATCTATATCCTGAAATGTTAAGGTATACGACTGCATGATCAATATAGTAAGAAATTTTTTTGGAGTGTGTTATTTATCGACCGGTCATCTTGACTCATGTTCACCGGTCGCCAGTACAAAGTTAACGGTCAACAAGACTTTTTCGAGTGTTCGGTTGGAGTGTACCCCGTCCTAATCGGTCAACAATACACAATCAACTGGTCAATAGTACATTGTGTCGGTCAACTAGACTCCGTGAGTCCTTTTTTTTCCGATCGGAAAAGTAGAATATATTAACTGACAAAAGTACTACAAAAGATTTACAATATCATTTTTATCAAATATATTAGAAGAAATGCTAGTTTTCTGCTTTTTTTTTTTTTTGCAATTGATTGGACATCTGTTGCGGTCTTTTAATTCTTGCTTCTTTGGCGTTGAAAACTGGCGATTTATGCTTTCTCTTTATAAATTTTACTTGAGATTATGGTAGATCTCTCAAAAAATTCTTAGTTTCCAGCAAAGTATTCTTAGCTGACCAAGAAATTTCTGTACTTGCGTGGTTTACGTTGTCCGCTAGATTTATGTAATCCGTGACTATTGAAACGCTGAACAAAATATTTTCCTTTAACCAAGTAACCACCTTAATAAGGTCTTTTGTTTCAGCATGAAAAGCTGAAGATGCCCACTCTAAGCCTGCTGAAATGTGCATAAATATCTGATGATCCACTAAATACATGTGTTGATGGTGGTTTTTATCTTAGGGTTGAAATCGTAAAACCTTACATCTGATGTGACGTCACTATGTAAGGAAACGGTGCCGTGAGTGCTAACCTCTCCACCGACATATTTATTGAGTCGTTCAATATACTTACATGAAATTTATCCAGATTGGCGAATGTTGCAACCATCCCGGATGTTCTCAAATTTCGGTGTCTCGCATATATTCACTTAATATAAGTTACTTTGAATGCCTTTCATGCTATGTTCTCCGGCTGAACCCTTAATGTTGATATTACATGACTATTTGTGTTCACTCGCAGCAGAGTAGCACGAATTTCCAAATATCAAGGATAAGGTCTTTGCATAAGGTATTCAATCAGAAAAAACATGCTGCTATCTGGCAATGAACTTAAAAGAACTTGTCGACACATAGAATTCAATCAATTTACTTGACTAACTTGCGGAAGTTAGGGTTTTGCGCCTGAATCATTATATCATACCTTGCTTGTCGAAATTAAAACTAGGCAAACTAGGTAATTAATCCTCCATGGGTTAGCAGGTGAAAAACCTTGTTCAGAATCAGAAAACAGGGAGCCGCAACAGCAACGGGAGGCATGACCATGCCTTAGGCCAACCGGGCGCCACTTTCCATTGGCCACGCCCCTCCCTAAACCGGCCCTATTTTTCTCGACCTATCGTGTTGCATCAAATTAGCCACGCACACATAAGTTGTGGATGGGCCCATTCTCGCCGGCCCCACTTCCTATCGACCAATCAGGTCGCTCTAAAGCCGCCACACTCTCACCGAGGAAGTGTAGCCACGCCCATGTTTTTCCAGCGCGTTTCCTCGGCCAATCAAGTCGCTCCAAACTTGCCACCATACATTAAAGGCCAAACGCACCGCGCCACGCCACCATACTAACTAGTAAGCCAAACGCGCCTTACCACAACAACATATTGATCGGCATGCCAACATTCCACTTTGACGCGGTAGCATGACACTTTAGCCTTGGTCACGTCGCCAAGACCTAATTCTTACCACGGCGCCAAAACCTACCTTGGACACGCCCGCCAAGCCCTAATTCTTACCACGACGCCAAAACCTAGCCTCGGCCACGCCGCCAAGACCTAAATCTTACCACGACGCCAAAACCTAGCCTCAACCACGCCGCCAAGCCCTAATTCTTACCACGACGTCAAATCCTAGCCTTGGCCACTCCGCCAAGCCCTAATTATTACCATGACGCCAAATCCTAGCCTTGGCCACGCCTCCGAGCCCTAATTCTTACCACGACACCAAATCCTAGCCTTGGCCACGCCGTCAAGCCCTAATTCTTACCATGACGCCAAATCCTAGCCTTGGCCACGCCTCAAAGCCCTAATTCTTACCACGACGCCAAATCCTAGCCTTGGCCACGCCACCAAGCCCTAATTCTTACCATGACGCCAAGCCCTAATTCTTACCATTTCTTATTAAATCCCAGTTGCTTCATGATGTCTAGTAAAAATTTCTATTCAATTACTGCCGAAAGCTTTCGACATGTCAAGCTTTATGCCTACTTCACCATACTTGTTTTTACTTTTTTCATATGATCCACTAACTCATGAGCAATAATTGTATGGTCCGAGATATTTCGTTTGGGACATAGGCTGCTTGGAATGGGGAAATAATTTTTGAAGGATTGGTTTGAGTCTATTTGCTAAGATTTTAGAAATGATTTTGTAATTTATGTTGCAAATACTAATTGGTACGAAATCGAGGGGGTTTGAGGACATTCGGTTTTTTTTTTGGAATCAGGGTTTGAAATGTGTAGTTGAGTTCTTTCAGTAGATATCTGTTTCTAAAAAAGTTTTGAACTACGTACAAGAGTGATATCTTTACTTACAGCATTCCAGCATTGTTGGTAAAGCCTGCTTGAAATCCATCTCAACCTGGTGCAGCCCATGAGTTGATTTGAAAGACTGTATTTTTTATTTCTTATTGGCCTGGGATAGAAGTTAGACTAGCATTTTCTTCATCCGTGATGCAAGGAGTGATGAGACCTGAATTTCTTTATTTCTCTGTGGATTTGAAGTAGATGAAATGGTGCTGAAGTGTTTTTTTAGGAGTTGTTCAACACTTCTCCTATCTGAATTCCATATATCCAATTCATCCTTGAGATAGTCAATGTGATTTCTCCTCCTCCTATAGTTTGCTTTTGAGTGGAAGTATTTTGTATTTTTTCTTTCTTTCTTTCTTTATGAGATTTTCTCTTGAATTTTGGTACTTCATGTCTGAGACTATTTTGTACCAGAATCTTGGTTCTTTTTGAAGTTCTTCTATCTCTTTGACATTATTTTGTTGTTGCTGCAGTTGTACTTCTTGAATCTTTTGCTCAACTTCTTTAATATGCTGGTTTACGTTGCCAAAAACCTCAAAGTTCCACTTTTTGATCTCCTTTTTGGTGACTTTGAGCTTTGTAATCAGTATGCTGCCGAGCCTTTCTGAGGCTGATTCCATATCTTTGAAATCAGTTATTTACAAGAATCTTGTTGTAGCCAGTTTTCATATATTGGAAAGGTTTTTTGTAGTATCTCTCGGATGAGTTTGTATGAAGAAGTATGGAGAGTGATGAGCCGAAAGGAGTGAGACTGTAGATGGTTGCTGAGTTAAAAATGTCATGCCATTTGGTATTAGTTATTGCCCTGTCCAGTTTTGCCGACACAAGTTGACTACTTTGTCTATGGTTATTCCATGTGTATGGATACCCTGAGAATTTGACATCGAGCAAATCAGTTTGATGAAGCCAATCTCTGATGCACTTGTTGAGAGAAGATTTTGAAGTAGCTGTTGTTGAGATTTTCTCTTGATCTGAAATTGTGATGTTCAGGTCCCCAATGATCATCCACGGATATACATGCTTTGGCTTCTGGTTGATATAGTTTCCCAGAGGGTCTTCTTTTCTTTATATCTTGGGCTTCCATACATACAAGTTAGTATCCATTGTGTATTTTGAGGACTAGCTGTAACTAAAGCTTTTATCTGATTTCTTTGTTCATCAACCATTTTCAAATTCAAACCATCTTTCCATAAGAGAGCAATGCATCCAGATAGACCCACGTAAGACCGAGCCCAAAAATTAGGAAATCCAAAATATCTAATGAAAGAGATAGTTTTGGTGTTATTAGTTTTAGTTTCAGACAAAAAAACTATATCAGGATTATTATTTTGGATGCAATGCCTAAGATGATCTCTAGTGTCTTTTTGGACAATGCCTTGACAGTTCCATGCAAATATTTTCATGTATAAAGGAGTATGAAATATATGATGCTTATGGAAACAAAACATTTTAACAGCTAAAATAGAATTTAAGCTAATTGTATGGACTTGCAAGAGAAATTTAGAGATTGATATGAAATATACCTGATCTTCGTGCCCTGTATTGCCCATGTACATAGTTGCATTGCAGTGATGATCCCAGTCACCCCCTTGGTTATAGTCATTGTCTTGTATTTCTTGAGCCAGTTGGTAAATATTATAGTCAGATACACTGCTCTCCTCCATGTTGATAACATTGTCAAAGTTGATATTTCTGGCAAAATTTTCTCTCTCTCTTTTGCTTTTCCTCATGCTCGAACCTTCTCCAAAGATTTGAATTGCTTTTTGCTTCTTCAAAAGTATAAGGAGAAACATGGTAGCCATCAGAAGGTCTTTGGAAGACCACTTTGTTGGCTGCCACAACTTTCTTCTTCGAAACTTTTTTTGTTGATCTTGATTGGCGAGCCATCTCCATATTTTGGGTTAGCTATGACATCCTCTAAAGAATAGTTTGTTTGGCCAAACTTGAAAAGAGCCTTGTTGGCCGTGAGCCCGTACAAACTTTGCTTTGTTTTCACAATCATCTTCATCATGGTCAATAACAAAACATGCCGGACGAGATTGCCTGGTTTCTTTTGGTAGTAGAATGGGATTCATTTTGTATAACCAGATCCATTCTCTGTTAGTAAACCTCTAATCGGTGGTGTCTTCACATTGATCTAGATGTTTGAATCAACCTTGATTTCCATCTTTGGTCAATCTCCTCAACTTCTCCAAGAATTTTGCGAACTTGAACATTGTTTCAATATCAAAAAGTTCGGGGTAAGTTCTTAAAGTATACCCTTTAACTCTTGATATCAAGTCCATCTTCGAATATGGACAAAAGAGTTATAGCGCCTCATCATAAAGAGAAAACCATTCACTGGCCATGGTGCATTCTCAAGAACCCAATTAACTTGATCCAAGTTTTTGAGTCCGACAATGAAATGGTTTAAATGGGTTTCGATTTGACTTTTTTCACCTTCTTTATCCAGAGACTTTTGAGGTGAAATTCTAAGGTGTCAGGCTTCATGGAATCAGAAGAAAACAGTTTTCCTACAATGCTGGTAGCCCATTTTTGAGATACCTCTGTCAAGATTGACACTTTAGTACACAAAAGTTTGTCTAACTTCATCTGAACTAGTATTTTCCAGATTGGTAGACATCAGTTTCTCTTCAAGATATTTCATGTCTCCCATGATAGGATCCATAGGTTTGAGGACAGATAAATGATTTGGGTTTGTTAGGAATAATGATAGAATGATTGCGATGATGAAACTGTACTTGTGGAAGTTCCAATTTAAAGGGCTTTTGCATGAAAAATTATTGAGACGTGTTGATATTGTCATAAATCTATTGCCACTTCTCTTCCAATATGAAAAAGTAACAAGGTACAGACCTTTATGGGAGGATTGAGGCTTTGCGTAGCCGTTTGTTTTCTCCGCCATTGACTACACAGAAGCTGATCCTTTGAAGACTACAACCTTTGGGGGGATAACCTTTGCAATTACAACTTTGTACCTATACAAGGCAACAAATATCAGGGCAGAAACTTAATACCTGCAAGCCCTAAGAACGAATTAAAGGGGTAAAAGTGAAATCAGACTTCAGAGATGATCAGATTTAAGACATGCAAAACTCGGACAAATAAAACAGAAAACAGTAAAGACATTTAAAACAAAAAGATTTATACAAATATTATGAAAAGGAGTTCAGACAAAGAAGGAAATCGAGACAGATGAAGAAATTTGTGTTGACTCTCCCTTGACCAATTTTGACTAATTGCCCTTGACCCAGAGCATCTTCAGTTTTGTTTTCCACTTAAGAACCGAGACTCTAAGTGAATTACGATTGAGGGGCTCGGTCCAGAGTAGAAACTACTGCATGCTCGTAACGAACGTAACTGGACCTGGTCCAGATTGAGGGGCTCCATGCAGTGATACGTAGTATTTATTTATCTGGTCCACATTTTGCGTAGCATGACCGTTTTGATGGATCAACGTTCAGTATTTCAAAACCCCATCAGTTTGTGAATCAACAGAAGTCGTAGCTTCATCCATAAACAAAATCATGCTAGTCTTTAGCGTAATTCTTTTTGTTTGTTTTACATTTTTTTTTTAACTAAAACCGCGGGTGATTGGGCCGGACACGGTTGGATTTTCCAAATCCGCAACTTTGACGGATTGGACGCGGGTGACTTCTAATCCTAATCCTAATCCGTCAGTTGCACACCCCTAGATGGAACCTCAACAGCTTTCTTCTTAAAGATTTCTGGTCCAAAATCATATAGCCCTGGTTAAGCCCCTTGAGCTCCCCTAACTTAATACTGGAGTAACCCCGAGGGTTCCCTCTGAAATCGTCGTTAGATCCGAGTTTTTGAAAAAACAGTCCGAGAAAAAAAAGAGTTTTTGAAACTTCGGAAGTTTTCGAAGAATAACGGTTTGATTATTTGGGCATACGACACTTATCAAGTAAAAGGGAAAAAAAAAAATATGACCATGAGTCGGTATAAAAGAGAAATAGAATAAAAATGTAGAAATGGCGAGCCAATTATCTAAAGTTACACTACATACAATATACTTGATAATGTTCACGTTCTAAATCACTCATTTCAACAACAGGCGGATGTCCATTAGGATACAGTATCTTATCCATCTCATCATCGTGTGCTTTTAGGGCAACTCTGCACTTTTCCCAAGCCTCTTCATAATCAGGCACATCTTCCATATGTTTCAAATCAGGATACAGTATCTTATCCATCTCTTCGGAGAAACAGGGGATCCCAGGCATCTTTAGGAGGTAAACATCTATAAGGATTGTCAGCTTCGCCATCAAGGAACAATAAATCTTCCTCACGTCCAACAGCAAGGTCAAGTTCATCTTCCCGTTCAAGTTCACTGCCATTAGTAGAGAGCAAACAAGTTAATTTGTAGTCTTACTAATGAACTGATCATCATACTAATAGTACTCTAATAACGTAGCTGTTGTAATATATCTACTCCAATTTTCAGAATTTTCAGCTTTGGATTACTATTTTATTTTCTTTCGGAGACTAATAACACGAGAACTCAAACTATGAGATTTCATTCTCTGGCCAACTAGAATAGAAAGAATAACAAATGGTACCTTTCCGAAGCAAAGAAACCCTTGCTAGGAACTTCAATCCAGAATAGCTTCTCACTGCTGTTGCCACAAAGACAAAATTATTTAGTTGACTCGATAACAACGATAGCGATACCAATAAAAATAATTATAACCTACCGAGTATGTGGATAAGGAATCCAGATGAAGTCTTTGGGATTTTTTCCACTCTTGCGGATATCGTCAGCACTGCCATTAATAAAAACCAAGAAAACACTATTTCATAACAAGAGCTGCATTTAAGTGTTTAGATTCTATGAGTTGATAATATAGCATGTACCTGACAAGTGGATGTCCTCTTTGTCTAAAAACTTCTGCATAAACCATAATAAATTCAGTAAGAATCAATACATATACTCGTTTGAAATGTTAAACATTCAATCAAGACATTATAAAATATTACCGACTGCAAAGTCGACCGGAATCCCTTCATCATTGATAATTGTTGTTTCGGTGGATTCGGGAGTAGATTGATCAGTAGGAGGAGGAGAATTGGCTGAATTTGATGAGCACATGTCCCTGTTAGCCATATACTCATGTAAGAATCTGGTGGTGCTGGGTATGATCCCTATGATCTTCAAACGTCTGCGGAATTCGTTTTGCAGGTTTTTGTCCAATTTCCTTGAAGAAATATAAAATATGCACGATTAGAAACCAATAATGCTAGAAGATATAGGAACGCAATATAATATCAAACCTAGCAATGAATAACTATAGTACTTACGCATAGTCAGGTCCTTTGTAATAGATATTTTCTTCATCTGGATAATTTTCGTACTTGACACAGAAACTGTCTATCGAAAAGTCATCTGGATAGGCAATGACACCGTACTCCAAAGTAGTCCCGAGACAATTCGTACGAGATACAACTAAGCGAATGCTGGATTGTGGATCACTAACACTATCCTTGTGTTGCTCATGATTCTGGCTATCCGTTTCATCACCTCTTTCTTCTACAGTAGAGGAACCTCCTGCAGGCATGTGAACTATGACTTTGATATCATCATTCCGGTATTCTCTAGTCAATGTTACCGCTTGCTTTCCTGGTTTATCTTCAATTTTAAAGGGAAAATCACTTGGTGACTGCAAAACCTAACAAACGCATAAAGACATCGCATTTGATCATCTCTGCCTCATATACAAATCTTGATTAAAGCTTAATAACTATTGTAAAGCAGTTCGTGGTGTTCAACACTCACTTTTAACTCAATATGAGGAGATACAAGTGGAGGTTCACATCTACTGGTGTAGGCTACACACACTTGCTCATACTCACCGTAACCAGTGAACATATACTTTGCGTGCAAGTACTGAGAGAAAAGGAATCTAAAATGGTAAATTTGTTTTTTGTATCTCAAATTCTACCTTCAGATTTTTATCTAAGTTATGACTCTACACGTCTGAAAAAACTAAATGTTTTAACAAATCCTATTTTTCGTGTTAATTAGTGACGTGTTCGTATAGTCCACTGGAAAGCAGACCCGAAGACAGGATAATTTCTCAAAAAACTAGGATGCAGACACGTTATGAAATCAACAACATTTCCTACTAAACCTACATAATACAAAGAAGATGCTTTAATCTTTGTGTAGTTTCTTAACTTCAACGGATTTCTAACTGTCGGGGCTATGGCCCCCGCTAACCTATAGAAAACTTTATGAATGGGATTTCTCAAGAATAAATTGTTGATAAATAAATTATTTTGTGAATGAATAAGTATAAAAGTATACATACTAATACTAATGTAACAACCGTGGGCAGATCCATTGACATTGTTATTCAGACAAAATCTCACACTCTGAACGCCATTTTGGGGATTTATTTTTCTCACAGAGGTCTACGTTCCTACAAAAATGAGCACATTCCAAAAAGTATAACACCATCACCTACTACGTTGAAAATCAGCCGCTAGAAATCAACCAATTTTCAACGGATGAAGTTAAGATAAGTAGATAATGAGGTTTGGTATTTCAGAATGCACTCATTTAAAACAGGGTATTCAACGGGGGAATGATATCCAATGTGAGAATAACAATGTGAGTGGATCCGCCCTCTAACTTACATACTAAAAATTTGGGTATTATTTATGCACATTTATACTAAAATTCCATGATTGCTAAAGGCTGATGCCAAATCTTCCGGGGGATACCATTCTATATAAGACAAAAGATAAAAACGATCCTGACCGTTGAATCACTCAAACGGTACCCCTGCTAGTCTCGGTATCCCGCTTTAGCAATCATGAAAATTGTGCGTGGCTCAGTCGTTGATGTGTCCAACATGCGCATCCAATCATCTGAGGTGGACACTGCCCCAGAATAGAAGTGTCGGCGCTGCACAGATTGTCACCTGAATGAGAGTGTGGAGGGAAGATTTTGAGGGGTGGGAAGCATTTTTCAGATTGTCACCTGAATGTGAGTGTGGGGGGAGATTTTGAGGGGTGGGAAGCATTTTTCAGATTGTCACTGACATCTATTATATCATGGTGCCGAACATTATGCCAACTACATAGACTGCGTCTTTGATTTGATCTAAGATTTATATTCTTACATCTTTCAGCAGGTCAAAAATATGGGGAAAACGAAACAAGGCGGCGACAATCAATTCTGTTCCACTTAATCACACACTCTTTCACAGCACATCTTAACACTAGGACCATAGTACATCACAGAGTAGTATCCTAGATAAATCAAACCAGATGCTATAGAATGAGTACCTCTAAGGCTGTTGCAATGGGTAATAACAATATTCAAGGTTGCAAAATCGGAATCAGTATAGTGGAGAGATGTTCAAATTATGTGTGTTTGTCGGACCCTAAACATCAATAAATACAATTAAGTAGAAAAATTAAGGAAAAACATACCTTGGGAAGAAGATCTTCAGCTTTCTCCTCCTCAGCAGAAAATATAATTTTGCTAGAACTAGACGGTGGTTTCTTATTATTCTCAGCGAGAGAAGAGAACAACTGGAGATTTAGAGGCCGAAATATTTCTTCTTGTCTATAAATTAGACTGCGGCAGATATTGGAACTGTTGTTCTTCAATCGGGGGTTGATGAAGATGGATGATGAAGAGCTGTAATTTCTACATGGAGTCTTCCTCGTATACGCCAGTAATACCGGGGTTAAAGCTTTTTTGATGATTCTCGCCATTCTAATTTGCAGCAACAGTAGAAATCTCCATCCACGGGTTTGATTTGAGAAGAGAATTTAGGGATTGGTTTTTCCAACTCCAATTTTGAAGAGAATTTTTTCTTCTTGCTCAACATATGGATTTGGATCTCCTTTTGTTAAGTTCGTCCGGCCCAGTGAAATTTCCTTATTTTATGGATACGGTTATTAGGATCACTTTATACTTGGGCCGAATTTTAGAAAGGAGATACAGATAGGGGTGAGCATGGGCGGGTATGGACCGGTTTTCACTTCATCCGCATCCAATCCATTGCACTACGGATTTCAAATTTGGCATCCACATCCAATCCATATCCAATGGATGCACGGATTGGATGCGTATAATCCAATGGATTTGTTTTAGTTAAAATTTATAGTATAGAAAATAAAGCTAACCAAACGACTCCTTATAAAACCTACATATCCTATATATGTACTAGGTATCACCCCGGCCTACGGCCGGGGCTCAACCTCTCTGATCGCTTTTTGTTACTTTGTTCGTTTTTAACCATTTTTTAATATTAAAGGTTGTTTAGAAAATACTATTTATTTGCTTAAAACGATTGATATTACCAAAAGTTGAATCAGTTCACTTGAATAAAAATTGGGGCTATAGATTAGTCGAAGCATGCGGTCTCAGTGTTTTGTTGGTCGGGTCATATTAATCGGAGCTGCTTCTGATCCGCCGTAGATTAAAGATTAGTTGCGATTAGGTTGAAATCATGGGGGTCGAGCCTATAAGTTAGCCAGGGACTGCAATCCTAGTATTTTGTTGGTGGGTCAAATTAGTTGGGGCTCTGATTCCGGCGTGACCACCTAAGCAATTCCAAGTGTTTTGTTAGTCGGGTCACATCGTAGGGCCTTCGGATCCCAGTCGTGGTCACCTAAGCAGTTCCCAGGTATTTTGTTAGTCGGGTCACATAAGCCGGGGCCTACAACCCCGGCCGTGACCGCCTAAACAATTCCCATCGTTTTGTTAATCGGGTCACATAAGCCGGGGACTACAGCCCCGGCCGTGGCCACCTAAGAAATTCCAGTGTTTTGTTAGTAGGGTCACATCATCCGGGGCCTACAGCCCGGTAGTGGCCACCTAAACAATTCCCAGCGTTTTGTTAGTCGGGTCATATCAGCCAGGCCACTTAAGCAGCTCCCATTATTTTGTTAGTCGAGTCAAATTAGCGGGAGCTGTGTCGTGTCAAATAGTGGCCCCTTATATTCTTTTAAAATATTAGGTAAAACGTAGACCTCACATTAATATCATTGCGAAATTCCAGGGTTTAAGCGTATGAGTTAGCCGGGGCATGAGGCCTGGTGTTTTATTGGTTGGGTAAAATTAGCCGTGGTCCCTTTAAGTGTATAAGTTAGGTTATTCGTCTTTTAATTAGGAAATTATGTTGATTATGGAATCTAAGTCTTTTTTATATCGTCAGCATGAAGACACGAAGAGTAAAAACACAATTGGTGATAAGGGTTTTGATAATTCTATGTAATGAAAATTAATTAGGGATAACTATTGTTGTCGATTAATGAATTCTTACTGGGATATCAGTTCAGTGATTAGCCAGAGATGAAAAGGATTGATATTAGAAGGGAGTTGTGGAGAGACATAGCTAAACAGAGGTATGATGCCTGGGAGAAAACCTCGAATTTGTTTATCAATCAGTGTCTCTATCTGTATATGTGCATAACGTAATTTGTATAGTTGACAATTTAGTAAAGGAAAAAAAGATATAGTGTAGGTATATACTGGATGAATGCACTCACATCCATTCTGTGCTTGGTGTGCGTAGGGGTCTGGTTCGTTCTTCTTACATGTACTTACATTGGTTGGAGTTAGAGACATATCATACTTCCTGTTTGCACACATATCATACTTTTTTTTTCTAAGTGTTTTACTAACCTGACGTACCCTCGCCATTGGCATGCATTCGCTTTCCTTTGTTTTTGGAAATTGTATGTGCTTCCTAAAACAACAATAATTGAAGTGGTGAAACGTAACGTTCGGACTCTCGGATACCGAAAAATAGGGCAACTACGTATCTTATGGTAGTGTAGCGACATCAGGACACCAACGGAGTCCAATTTTGCTTAATCCTATTGGTTGGTTTGAAAAAACCGTCATCTATTTATTAATTTATTGATTTTTATGTATTAATTCAATCAAAATCTAAAAATGGCAAATGATATATTTCTTAGTCTAAATTAATAAATAGGTAATTAATTTCCCATTCCCTTCTTTAAGCTTGTTACCATGTCGGATGCCTAAAACAGTTGGGCTATGAAGTTGCTTACGGTGATCATCTTTCAATGTCAAAATAATTGCATTGTTCACGTGCTTATCGGTTTTTCAGCTCCATAAGTCTCCTTGAAGTTGCACCTTGATATCTTCGGGAATATGACTTGAAAACGAACCAAAAAGACATTACTGAACCATGTATGTTGTGCCAATTGATAATCATACTGATGATCGAGAAAAAGAAAAAGTTGATAATATTATTAAGGTCTACTGTACTAACTAAGTCACTTAATTGGTTTATCAAAATCAAATCACAATTATCCCATTAGCAAACAAATCATTGATTTCAGAAGCGTATACACTGTCATTATATATATACTTTCCTATTTTTTGTTTTGTATAATCCCTATATATTAGGACAGGACATATTAATATTTACCAATTATAGATTTTTTTTTTTTTTTTTTTAAAAAAAAATATTAAGTGATTTTATTTCTTTACATTATTTAAATAGAGTCATCTGAGGAACTTTAGTTGGTAGCCTAGCAACCAGTCGAGCACCAACCCCCTTCTGAATAGAAAGAAACCATATTAGAAAAATATATTATATATTAGGACAGGACATATTAATATTTACCAATTATAGATTTTAATTGAATTAATTAAAAAACAAAAACAATTCCACGGTTAGTTAAGAAACCATATTAGGAAACTATATTATTAATTATTATTATTAATAATAATATCCCAGGGCATCCAAAATCAGGAAACCCAGGGCATCCAACGCTCGAAAATATCCCTCGCCCAACTCTCGATCTGCACCGCCAGATGACAAAATCGATGGTCGGATTTGTCATTCTACACAAACACCACTTCTTTTTATAATATAGATACAAATATGAAAATGCAATGTACAACATCCTAAACAAACATCTTAAAAATTCCTAAATGATCCATATTATTTCTAGAACTATATAAATGCCCTTAATTTAACGGATATGGATGTCCAACGGATTTTTAAGGTTGCATTCGGGCACGGTCCGTTATCTGTTGGATTTCAGAAATTTCATCCGCATCCAACCCATTAACGAACGGTCCGGACATCCATCCGTAAATGAACAGTTGGTCCCAGGTTAAATCCGCGGATTACGGTTGAACCATTTTTTAGGGACCATGGTTTTTTTTTGGGGACCATGGTCTTATTAGGCCAACCTCCCTATACTTATAACGGGTGTCCTAAAGTTAGGTAAATTTACATTTACCCTTTACTTTAATTTAAAGTAAAACTAACCTAATAACTAAATAAATCTAATCATATACATCTAATCTAAATGAATCTATTAACCAAAATCAAAATCAAAAACAAAAACAGGAGGGGAATCGAAATTTTTTAGTTTTGAAAATAAATAATTATTCTCTTCTTCTTCTCTCTTTCCTTGACGTTCCTCGTTCAAATGAAAAACCCATCAATCTTTTTAATTCATTTTTTGATTGGGAAAATTGAGTAGAAATCATCAAAATATGGTTTAAATGGAAGTTAAAGTGGCATGCTCGGTTACGAATAGTTTTAAAAAAACTAGTTTTGTAACCGAACATTCTGAAACCAAGAACACGAAGAACACTTCGGTTATCACGCATTTAATTTTTCGTAACCGAACTCCGAGTTCGTTTGGTTCGCAAAAAATAGTTTTAACCGAACTCCTCATTGAAAACCAATATATTGTGTTCGGTTGGTTAGGTTAATTGGATTTTTTTTTCCTTTAACCGAACACTTGTATTCGAACAACAAATGCTGAGTTCGGTTGGTTCGCAAAAAAAACAAAAAAATTGCTAACCGAACCCTTCTCTGAAAATTAATATGTTGAGTTTGGTTAGTTCGCAAAAAAAAAAGTTTTCTAACCGAACTTCACCCTAATATTGAGTTCGGTTCAGTCGAAAATTAATGTTGGAAACTGAACATTACTCTGTATACTCGGGAATAAAATTTCGGTTTTGTCCCTAACACGTTAACCGAATTCATCAAAACCTCCATTAAAAGCGAGTTCGCTACATTGTGTATTTTGGATTTATTAACCGAACTAAATTTGCGAGAAAGTTTGGTTACATGTTCTTCATATAATATAACCGAACTATGTTGACCTAGTTGAAATTTTTTTCTTACGATTTTCATTTTGAAGATATTTTAGGCCATTTAGAGCAACATTAACTAAGTTAAAAGCATACCTCAATACCAAAGTGATGTTTTTTCTCCATATTCACCGATCTCAAAAAAAAAAAAAAAAAAAAAAAAAAAAAAAATCTCTATCTTCTTCTTCTTCTACTACTTTAATCACTCAATAATTCTACTTCTTTTAAAAAAAAATCATCTATTAATTTAACCTTAATCAATGGTTAATTATACTTATCATTACACAAAAATAATCAAGAGGGTAGTTGTTATTAAAATAAATATATGGATAAGGGGTGTCCTCATACTACTTAAAATAACTTGCCCAAAATAAAATGACGGTTCCCTACAAAAAAAAGAGTGGTGCCCAAAAAACGGTTCATACAGATCCATCTGTCGAGCAACAAAACCTTATCTTTTTATTTACGGTTTGGGAAGGCCGCAAGGGCATGTATTGTATATAGCTCTGAAATTCTCTTTCCAGGACATAACCTGTATTGTTAAATTCTGAAGATTGATTTGGAAAAGTTTCTTTCTTAAAAATAGATTTTTTCCGTTAAACAAATATGCTTACCCCTTATTTTTTTTGATCAACAAAACGGCAGGACATTAAATTAAAAGATTTTTGAGTCACCAAAGTAATGACATCAAAAACAAACAAACAGTTACCCCGGATGTGTGCACTACCACATCCAAATTACAAAACAAATTAGACAAAGTGAAACCTGAAAACAAATCAGAGTTTAAACCCCAATTTAACAACAAACATTTTGTTGGAAAATATACTAAATAACAATCACAAGAGACAAGTTAGTGTAAAACATTAAATTTATACAAGTCAGTAACTTAATTTTCTACCGGGACCCATTGAGACATTAATACAATCACTTAGGGCAGTTCCTATGGCAATGTACAAACTAAAGAATTTATTGAGCCACGTGGATGAACAAACAGGTTTCTCCACTATGAGAAACCAAGGCAAAATGAATAAATATGATATTTTAGGGTCCCACTAGTGCTTTTATTAATATAAGCTAATAAGAGTTGGGTCCCACTAGTGATTTTATTAATATACAGTAATAATGGTTGGGTCCTACAAGCGATTTAACTAATAAATCAAATAATAAAAAATAAAACCTAAATATATTAACCGTGTTTTGGATAGAGAAATGCAAGGGACGTTTTTCCTTCCAACTCCAGCGTTTTTCCTTCCAACTCCAGCGTTGTTCCTTCCAACTCCGCGTTTTTCATTCCAACGCACGGCTTTTCATCAAGCGTGCTACATGTTTTAACTCAATGAACAACGCTGGTTTGAACATCCATTGTTCAAGTTTGTTGAGTCCATAGTGGGAGCAAAGTGAACAAACATGAAGTTTGTTCATTCCATAGAACTGCTCTTAGTTTGTTGAAATGTATAATGATGTTGAGACACTTCAACACCAATTTGTATACCACACCTACTATGTTGGATTATTCTAACTAATACCCAACTGTGCAGTCTCAACAAGGGTTACAAAAATTGCATCATTAATGAAATATAAGCATTCATTCATCGATGCTTAAATGACGGGAGGGTTTGGTGTGTCACGCAACGGCTGATATACATCCATTTTCCTAACTGGCGGCCACGATCTTCCCTCCCTTCCCCTGTATAATAATCTTGATTTGGTTAATCTAACGGCTAACCATCCTTTGCGCCCCACGTGAAGCGTATTAAGTCAAATTAAATTTCTAACGGCGCAACATCCCTAGAAAGTAGAAATTGACGTTTAGTCCCAAAGTTAGTGGGCTTTGGACACTCTAGTCATGTGTTTTCAAGCCTAGTACTAGGAGATCCAAATATACATAATTTGGTACGATTTAACAGTTTAAGAATGATTCACCCAAAGTGTTCTTCCATCATGTCAAAAATACCCATCATAATAGATCCGTAGGTACGAAGTTCATAATTCGTTCTTTCTCTTCATTTCCATTGTCGAAACAGATCTCAAAAGAAGAAAAATCCTAAAACCTAATCTTCTCGACGATGTCCGAATGAAAATTCAATGTTCAAACATGAATCTGAGAACCAAACAAGAACATTTTCAATTAGATTCTACTTAATTAACCTAAATCTTCATCATCAGTACCTTTCCTTGAAGATTAACTTGAGGGGAAAAGTTTATGCGTACCTTTCCTTAACTTAATTCGAAGATTTATCAAATCAAAGTGACTTGAAAGGTAAGTTCAATCTATTGCTATTATCTAGTTTGATTAAAATGCTAATTTTTCGATTTCAAAATTGATTTTAGAAAAATATTGTGGTTTCAAAGACCTAATTACTTCAATTTCAGTTTGAATTTCGTATTTGATTTATCATTAGAATTTAGATCTATAATCATCTCATTCTAATTGATGTTTTGGGAAAAAAATTGATAAATTTTGATAACAATTCCACAAAATTTCTTATAGCTTATCTCTAAAAACTTGAATAATGTATGATTATGATAGAAAATCGGACTTCGAGATTGATGCATCTTCCCTAGCTAGACCAACCGTTGGGAAGATAAAAAGAAAAAGAAATCAACCGTGGGTAGAAGTCAGTTTTCCCCCAAATCTTTTTATTCATGTGTATGAATATTTTGTGATGATATGTGACTCGATCTAGATATACAAATACTTTCTGTCTTATTTCTGGATTAAAAAACCTTGAAACATGTATGCGTGTTTAGGGTTAGATCGGTTTTATTATTAGATTGTGAAGTTATGTAGTGATTTTGTATATGGAGATTGTCATTACTTTTTTTGGTAGTGATTTTTATGAACCTAGTAGCTATATTTCTCATTTTCCTTATATGTTATTACTTGACTGTATGTATATGAGTTTGGGTGTTTCCCAAAGAAGCTGCCGTCCAATATTATTCCTACATCTATTGCTAGCTATCTAGGTTCATGGTTGAATATTTTAAAGTAAGGTAAGGTATATGTTCTCACTGATTATGAATTGGAATCGAGAATTTGTCATGCATGCTTTTTGTTGGGCAAAGCTAGTCCAAAATGTTATTTAATAATGTATGATTTTGTTGGGCGGGATTCTACTATCAGGAAAAGTTGGGTGATGTTGATTTTGAGATGTTCGACTTACTGTTTTTGTGGACATGTCTATATGGTCTTAATCCTTTTGTAACAGTCTTGATTGTAGCCTTTTTGCTTCACGTTTGTTATTGAAACCGTAATGGGTTAATTAAGTTTTCACCAGTAGCCTTTTGTTATTGAATTCTTAGTGTGTACATAACTGTACACATGTTGAGTATTAATGTGTACATAATTGTACACGTCTAGATTCTTAATGCACATAGTTGTACACCTATTGAACGTTAATGTGCACATGTTGATTTTTTTTGTTATCTTTTTAAGGCAAAACTCCAAGAAAATTAAAAAGTTATTGGCATGTGCCATTTTGAGATAGCATATGGTTTTAGGTTTGTCTCAGTTCTAGACCGTTCCTTCCATAATATAGTCGGTACTTATACAGGAATCCCCCGCTGACGGACACCTCCACCCCTAGAGAATGAGCGGGCCATGGCGGGATGGAGCAAGGAACTTTTACATAGGGACGCTGAGATGATTGTGAGGGTAGCCAGTGATAGCATCGTAACCGAAAATTTATAACTGCTAAGACAACAAAATGAATTATAAAACTTTCCAGGGATTTTTTTTTTTTTTGAAAGAAATGATCTTTAAGTAATACTCCCTCCGTACCACATATGACCAAATCTCTTAGATTAAGAATTCTTTTTTCATTTCATAAATATCCATGGTTTTTCTTGTTTTACCCCTTATTATATTCCCTATGTTAGAAACATAAACTTAAATGTGAGGATAACCAAGCAACATAAATAGGGGTAAAATGGATAAAAACCATCTTGAAATTGTCACTCCGCCTATCTAATGGTACAAAGAAAATGTCATATTCCGCCTATATAATAGGTACGGAGGGAGTAGAATTTTGGAGGTCACCAATGTACACCTGCTATTGTTAACGTGTACATAAATGTACACCTGCTATTGTTAACGTGTACATAAATGTACACCTGTTGATTTTAATGTGTATATAGTTGAACCACATGCTGAATTTTTGAAACTTCCAGGTTTGAAAGATATTAATCGATCTCCTTCTTGATTTTAATGTACACTTGTTGATTTTAATGTGTATATAGTTGCCAATCGCTGAAGATGCAGACTCTATGATCGTCTTTAGTATGGCAGAGGCATGTAGCAGAGCTGAGCTGGCAAATACAATGGATGTTGTTGCCACTAATACAATGCATGGAAAAAGAACTGAGGTACATATATCCTGTTTTTCATCTTACTCTATTTTTTTGGAGCTATACAATTGGTGTTCATGTAAATGACCTAGTTGTTAGAGAAACTGTAGCATTCTTGTTGGACTAGGCCATGCAAGTTAAAGAACGACATATGTTTTTGCATTTTAAGTGTGTTTGAGCACAGATACCAAGTGCATGATGTTGGCATCAATGAAAACTCACTTTTTGTTATTACGAATATTGGATTTAACTAGCTCTCAATGAAGTTGCCATGGTTGTGGTGTGTGAAATTTCCATTTTTACAATGTCTCCATTTAGTCGCAAATTTCGGTTAAATCATATTATCGTTCATTTAGCACCTCTGGCGGAAGATTAGATTTTATATAGGTCACTATTTGTGGACTTGTTAAATTTGTCCTTCTGGCTATGGATATTGTCTTTGTTAGTTGTTACTGAGTATAGGCTCCCATGAAATTAGGGTGCACAAACTAGTGTACATGTGAATAACTAAGGTGTACATAATTGTACACATGTTGGTTCTTAATGTTACATAATTGTACACATGTTGTATGTGTTTCTCTCTGTCTATATGTGCTTGTTCTGTTTTACATGTACTAAGTTTTTGTCCGATTATAGTTGTATTACATGATATTAAAAAATGAGGATATTATATCCCTGAGGTCCACATCTTCGTGATTATAGTTGGAACTACCATGTCTTGTTAAAGTAGCTTAGAGTTTAGCTTCTTCAAAATTTTAGGAGACACCACGAATTCTTTTAATTGTGTTAAATTTCGAGGTAATTTTCGCTCTGCACCCTTTTAATCTCCATATGCTTCTGTACTAGTACATTATTAGTTTCGTAAAGTCTTTCTTGTAGTGCGTCTTGTTATATTTGGTACTGATAGTAAAAAAATAAAAGGTGCCATCAGTATTATTATACCCGGAAGATGTAAAGTCTTTCGCACCAAACTCTTTACCGATAGTAAAAAAAATAAATCGAAAATCAATTCACCAAGAGGCCGAGTGCGTGTTATACTTGTTCTTAACTAGAAAATCCTTACACAAGTGTGTTATACTTGTTTTTAAATAGAAAATCCCTGCACGTTCTTTTTTGGATTTGTTACTACAAAGGGGCCCTTTCGTTTTTAGCAACCAGGCCACTAGCACCAAAAAGGTAACAAATTTTACTGAACCTTGTACCCATACCTTTTCTCGGAGTTGCCTATGGTATATACCTGGAGACTAATAACTCTTATGAGGCATTCACACCTTCATAAAACTATCATATTTGATTATGCGCTAAATAATATCAATACCATGGCCGGTGTCACTGCAGTGCAATGGTCACTAGGTGATGTTACCACTGATTAGAGTTCGAAACCCGTCAATATTAAATTCTTCACCGATCAAGAAAAATATACCAATACCTTAAAATTTCATACTAGAGCTCAACTAATTGATGTGTTTTCGCCTATAACCTTGTACAATCGTAAGGCTTAGTTTTATGGTCTTCCGGTTTAGCATCTAGATTGGGAATCCACTTGACCCGAATACCCATCCAAGTCCTATGGTCATTCCAATCTAGCATTTAGATGTGCTGAACCATTCAACGAAAAGTAGAATTTGGTCGAGCTGAATGGGACATCACAACAAACTCAACTGTCGGATCAAAAAAAATAAAACAATCTCGCTGAACCATTCTGTGAAAAGTAGAATTTTGGTTACGCTCATAAAAATATCTGACTACTAGTTAGCATTTGAAACATATAGAGAGAGAAGTAGAAAAGAAGAATACATAGCGCTTTTTGTCTAATCTAGAAGCAAAACTAGCACCATATATAAGATTGACCAAGTCATATGGGTTAGATTTGGCTGCTAGATTCGCCAAAGCATTGCAGAATAGAAAAAAATGCGTTGTATATTTTTGAACACCACTTCTCTCTCTAAGTATACCTCGCATTCCAACTAATAGTGAGATAGTTTCGTTGAATGGTTCAGCGAAGGGAAAATCAACTTTTCGCTGTTTGGTTCAACGCGGATTGTTTTTTTTTTTTTGATCCGACGACCAAGATGGTTGCAATGTTCCTATCGGCTCAGGCGTTGTTCAATTCACCCCAACCTAATTCTACTTTTTGTTGTTCCATTCAGTGCGTCTACTTTTCGCTTTTACGCTTAGCGCATCTAGATGCTAGATTAGAACTGTCATAGGACTTAGGAAATTGTCATAACTACCACTCTAAATGCTAGATTAGAAGACCATAAGAATTAATTTTAGCCAAAAATACCGTCGTGTGTACCTTCATGGTGTCGTAGTAAAATTATAAATTATGAGTTTGTACTAAATAGAAAGTCTCCCTATGTATGATAAGATAGCTAAAGAAGCCAAAGCAAATAGGGATATTCCTTTCTGTTTTTAATAATCTTCCGGGTTAGATCCCGATCCCCATCCCGCAATGTGTACCGAGTTAGAGTGATGGTGTGGTCCCTTGGCCCGATGGTTTAGCAAGGGGAGGGTTTAGAGTAAATACCACTCTCTCTCACACTCGGGACAACCCCAGGGATATAAATCATTTTCGTAATCGAACACCCGAGTTAATCCCGATGGGTTCGCTGTGAAATCGCTTATATGTTTCTGGAAAAACACTTTTCGAGAAAGAGATTCTTGGAGGGTTGATTATTTGGGCATACAACACTTTTCAAGCGAGTATGATCATGAGTCTGTAAAAAGAGAAATGGAATAAAAATGTAGAAATAGCGAGTCAATTACCTCAAATTTACATATGCCATACTTGATAATGTTCAAGTTCTAAATCACTCATCTCAATAACAGGCGGACGTCCATTAGGATACATTATCTTATCCATCTCATCATGGGGTGCTTTTAAGGCAACTCTGCTATTTTCCCAAGCCTTTTCATAATCAGGCACATCTTTCATATGTTTCAGATCAGGATACAGTATCTTATCCATCTCTTTTGAGAAAACAGGGGGATCCCAAGCATCTTTGGGAGGTAAACATCTGTAAGGATTGTCATCTTGACCATCAAGGAACAATAAATCTTCCTCACGCCCAACAACAAGGTCAAGTTCAACATCTTCTTGAAGTTCACTGCCAAGAGTAAAGAACAAACTAGTTAATTTGTATTCATTGGGCTGTTTGGAAACCATTATTTTAACAGATTGTTAGCTCATAACTCATTATGCAGATTATAATGGATTATATATATATGTTTGGTAACTATTACAATAATTGCTTATTTATTCGTAATCGAAAAACTCCATTTTCCGTAAACAGAAAAAAAGTTGTTTTTTATTATAATCAATTATTTTTTCTAAAAAACTCAAATGGAACTTTTACTTTTTATTTTCTCTAAACTATCAAGAGAGAAAAAACAATAAACATAGGCGAGGACGGAGGGATGTAGGGACAAATGGGGTCCGCCGACCCCACTTGTTTTTGCAATCTCATCAATATAGGCTTATAATTTTACCAGCTGGTATATACAGACTTTTACCATATGAATTTGCCCCCACTTGGGAAAAAGTCTGGCTCCGTCGCTGATCATGAGACGGTAAAAAGAGAAATGGAACAAAAATGTAGAAATAGCGAGTCAATTACCTCAAATTTACATATCCCATACTTGATAATGTTCAAGTTCTAAATCACTCATTTCAACAACAGGCGGACGTCCATTAGGATACATTATCTTAGCCATCTCATCATGGTGTGCTTTTAAGGCAATTCTGCTATTTTCCCAAGCCTTTCCATAATCAGGCACATCTTCCATATGTTTCAGATCAGGATACAGTATCTTATCCATCTCTTCTGAGAAAACAGGGGGATCCCAAGCATCTTTGGGAGGTAAACATCTATAAGGATTGTCAGCTTCACCATCAAGGAACAATAAATCTTCCTCACGTCCAACAGCAAGGTCAAGTTCAACATCTTCTTGAAGTTCACTGCCAAGAGTAAAGAACAAACTAGTTAATTTGTATTGTTAGGGGCTGTTTGGAAACCATTATTTTAATGGATTGTCAGCTCATAATTCATTATGCAGATTATAATGGAATCAATATGCGTTTGGTAACCATTATAATAATTGCTTATTTTAATCATAATTGAAAAAATCCATTATTTCCATAAGCAGAAAAAAGTTGTTTTGAAAATTTATTGTAAACAATAATTTTTTCTAAAGAATTCAAATTGAACTTTTTCTTTTTATTTTCTATAAAAAATCAAGAGAGAGACAAAAAACAACAACAACATAGGACTAAAAAAAATCCTAGATCAATCAATTATTTAAAAATAGTGTTTGGAAAATAATTAATTATTTAAGATAATCAATTATTTAAAAATAGTGTTTGGAAAAATTTGTTTTAAAAATAATTATATCAAAATCATTTATCATAAATAGGTAATCATAAATTTTACCAAATAAGGCATATTAATCATTTATCATAAATAGGTAATCATTTATAACTAATAATATTCATCTGGCCAATTAGGATAGAAACATAGTAAATGCGAGTGATAACAATAGACGGCTTTTGTTAACTTGAACCCGTATACATGTTAAGGTTTAATAAAGAATTATTTTATGTCTTTGGAAATTGTATTTTTTTGTCTTATTCTAATAGAAATTGGTTTTTTCTTGCACTAAAAACAACAAATCTTGTTCCCAATGTAAAGAATTGTTGTTTTCAATGCAATAAAACAAACAAATCTTGTTTCCAATGCAAGAATTTGTTGTTTTAGTGAACCTTAACATATATACGGGTATACAAGTTAACAAGACCCACGATAGTATACCTTTCGGAAGCAAAGAAACCTTCGCTAGGAACTTCAATCCACAATAGCTTCTCACTACTGTTGGCACAAAAACAAAATAATTTAGTTGACTCAATAAAAACGATAACGATACCAATAAAGATAATTATAACCTACCGAGTATGTGGATAAGGAATCCAGATGAAGTCCTTGGGATTTTTTCCACTCTTGCGGATATCGTCAGCACTGCCATTAATAAAAACCAAGAAAACACTATTTCATAACAAGAGCTGCATTTAAGTGTTTAGATTCTATGAGTTGATAATATAGCATGTACCTGACAAGTGGATGTCCTCTTTGTCTAAAAACTTCTGCATAAACCATAATAAATTCAGTAAGAATCAATACATATACTCGTCCAACAAATTGAAATGTTAAACATTCAATCAAGACATTATAAAATATTACCGACTGCAAAGTCGACCGGAATCCCTTCATCATTGATAATTGTTGTTTCGGTGGATTCGGGAGTAGATTGATCAGTAGGAGGAGGAGAATTGGCTGAATTTGATGAGCACATGTCCCTGTTAGCCATATACTCATGTAAGAATCTGGTGGTGCTGGGTATGATCCCTATGATCTTCAAACGTCTGCGGAATTCGTTTTGCAGGTTTTTGTCCAATTTCCTTGAAGAAATATAAAATATGCATGATTAGAAACCAATAATGCTAGAAGATATAGGAACGCAATATAATATCAAACCTAGCAATGAATAATTATAGTACTTACGCATAGTCAGGTCCTCTGTAATAGATATTTTCTTCATCCGGATAATTTGCGTACTTGACACAGAAACTGTCCATCGAAAAGTCATCTGGATAGGCAATGACACCGTACTCCAAAGTAGTCCCGAGACAATTCGTACGAGATACAACTAGGCGAATGCTGGATTGTGGATCACTTACACTATCCTTGTATTCATCACCTATTTCTTCGACAGTAGAGGAAGAACCTGCAGGCATGTGAACTATGACTTTGATATCATCACCCCTGTATTCTCTAGTCAATGTTACCGTTTGCTTTCCTGGTTTATCTTCAATTTTGAAGGGAAAATCACTTGGTGTCTGCAAAACACCTAACAAACGCATAAGACATCGCATTTGATCATCTCCGTGCTATATACAAATCTTGATTACAGCTTAATAACTATTACAAAGCAGTTCGTGGTGTTCAACACTCACTTTAACTCTACATCTACTGGTGTAGGCCATGCAAATGCAGATGCAAAGCACATGCAGATGCAAATATACTTTGCGTGCAACTACTGAGAGAAAAGAAATTTAAAACGGTAAATTTGTTATTTGTATCTCAAGTTCTACCTTCATATTTATACTGAAACGTCAGAAAAAAAGTAAATGTTTTAATGAATCCTATTTTTTGTGTTAATTGTCCACTGTAAAGCAGACACGAGACATGGACACGATGACATGATAATTTCTCAAAAAACTAGGATGAAGACATGTTAAGAAATCAACAATATTTCCCACTAAAACCTGTATTATACAAAGAAGATGCATTAATCTACGTAAGGACTAAGGATAGCCAGCATCAATCGAAAAACACAAAAGACGATCATGATCGATTTAATCTATGTCAAGACAAGGGATGGCCATGATTAATCTAACTGTGGAAGACAAAGGACAGCCATGACCGATCATACTGAGAGGAAGATAAATATGGCAGGATCAATTGAATTGTGCAGTTTCTTAAATTCAACAGATTTCTTACTGTAGGGGTTATGGCCCCGGCTAACCTATAGAAAACTTTATGAATGGGATATCTCAAGAAATAAATTGTTGATAATAAATTATTTCGTGAATAAGTAAGTATAAAAGCAAAAGTACTAATGAAATAAACGTGGGCGGATCCACTGACATTATTATACAGACACCATCTCACACTCTGGACGCATTTTTTATTTTAAAAAAACTTAAATAATAACGTGCTTGAAGGTAATATTTTTGGGGTTTACTTTTTTTACAAAGCTCTACATTCCTATAAAAAATGAGCAAATTCCAAGAAGTACAACATCACCATCTACTACATCGAAAATCATCAGCTAGAAATCAACCAATTATCAATAGATGAAATTAAGATTAATAGATAATGAGGTTTGATATTTCAGAATGCACTCAACTAAAAATAGTGGCGTCCAAAGTGTGAGATAACGCGAGAATAACAATGTGAGTGGATCTGCCCTCTAACTTACATACCAAGAATTTGGGTATTATTTGAGCATATTTATACTATAATTGTTTGTGGCTCACGCATGTATTCTGGCGAGCACATCCAAACGTCTGACGCGGACACTGCCCCAAAATCGAAGTGTCCCTGCTACACAGATTTCAACTGAATTGCTTGACATCCCAAATTCCCCCCTCCCCGAGTTTTCCCCCTAGTAGGTGGCATCATCCACACCTTAGGTTTTGCTTTGTGTTCCCACCAGAGGGCAGTTGTGTGAGTCTTGGGGAATGTTGGGAGAAGATTCTGGGGTGGGAAGCATTTTGGGTTTGTCCCTGACATTTTTTATATCATGGAGAAAAACATTATGCCAACTACATAGAGAGCTTTTTTGATTTGATCTAAGATTTCTATTCTTACATCTTTCAAAATTATGGAAAAAAAAAAAAAAAAAACAAGTCTTACGACGGAGACAATCAATCAAGGAAAGAACATACCTTGTGAAGAAGATCTTCAGCTATGATTTTATCGGAACTGGACGGTCCCTTATTATTCTCAGCGGGAGAAGAGAACAACTGAAGATTTAGAGGCCGATCTTGTCTATAAATTAAACTACGGCTCATGTTGTTATTCAATCGGGGGTTGATGAAGATGGATGATGAAGAGCTGTAATTTCTACAAGGAGTCTTCCTCGTATACGCCAGTAATACCGGGGTTAAAGATGAAGCAGCTTTTTTGAAGATTCTAGCCATTCCAATGATTTAATTTGCAGCAACAGAAGAAATCTCCATCCACGGGTTACGGGGGGTTTGATTTGAGAAGAGAATTTAGGGATTGCTTTTTCCAACTCCAATTTTGAAGAGAAAATTTTCTTATATGGATCTGGATCTCCTTTGTTGAGTTCGTCCGGCCCAATGAAATTTCATTTAATGGATACGGTGTTATTAGGATGACTTTTATGTTTGGGCTGAACTTAACAAGACCTCATCTTTAGAACCATTTTTAGGGATAACCTTTTTTTTGGAACGGTTTTTGGGGACCACCTTTTTTGGGGGACCATTGTTTTATTTTGGGTAAGACATTAGAAGTAATTCTAGGTCACCCCTTATCTAAATATTTATATTAATACCAAAACTACCTCTCCGATTATATTTGGTTAATGATTAGTTAGTGTGATTAGTGAAATTATTTTGAATAAAGATTTGAGATTTAAAAAATCAGATTTTAAAAAAGAAGTAGAATTATTGAGAGAGAAGTTTGAGAAGTTGAAGAACAAAACCATGGAAAATAAAATTTTTTTGAGTTCACTAATCTAGACTACTCAATTGATGATTCAATTGATGATAGCTCATCCGAATCTACATCTCCTTCATCTCCTAGAGTATATGTCAATCTTCACAATGATGGGATATGGATAATTTCTTAGATGGTGAATGTATTCTTCCCCAAAGCCAATTTCAAGATGGTGAAAACGATGGATTTTACCAACCACAACCGGAGGAAGAATATTGGGGTACCTTGTATGCTCAAAACTTAGGTAATGTTGGTTGAATTGGTCCAAATTTTCAAAAAAATGTGAATTTTTAGAGTAGATTTGTGCTTGTTTGTTACCTTGTGTGAAGAACATCTAACCGAACTCATCCGAAAGTGTAGTTCGGTTACTTTTTCTAAACACGCGAGTTACCGAACTCTCCATTAATGGAGGTTTTTGTAGTTCGGTTAACGGAGTAGTAACCGAACTCTATAAATAGGATTACGGTGCTATGTTCGGTTTGGTCGAAATGTAACCGAACTTAAGGGTCTATGAGTTCGGTTAGTTCACAACCAATAACTAACCGAACTTACATAAAATAATATTTCACATTAGTGTATAAAGTTCGGTTGGTTCGCAAACTTCATACCAACCCTTAATCTAATTAGAACTTACGTACAATAAAATTTTGATTTAGTGTACGTAAAGTTCGGTTAGTTGTGAATTGGTGTCAAACCGAACTCGAGTTCGGTTTTCCGAAAAAAATAATCATATAACCGAACTTAGGGTCCATAAGTTCGGTTGGTTCGCAAACTTCATACAAACCCACTACCTAACCGAACTTACGTACAATAAAATATTGAATTAGTGTATGTAAAGTTCGGTTAGCCCTCAACTTGCTTGGCAAACCGAACTCTGAGTTCGGTTATACCGATAAAATTATCATATAACCGAACTTTTGGGTCCATGAGTTCGGTTAGTTCGCAAACTTCATACCAACCCACTACCTAACCGAACTTACGTACAATAAACTTTTGATTTAGTGTACGTAAAGTTCGGTTAGTTGTCAACTTGCTTGACCAACCGAACTATGAGTTCGGTTAGCCCGATAAAATAATATTGTAACCGAACTTATTTCTGATTGCAATTGATGTTGTTCCTTTTCTTGTAGATTGAATGTCAACCTATACCAATGGATAATCAACCTTCTCCGGTTGGCATGCTGTTTGAAGATACATCTAATCACTATGTCAATGATTTGGTTTTTGATGAAACTATTGATGCGAAGAATTGGGCTAGAGAACATGCCAAGAAAGCCATGTGCGTATTAGTTTTGAATGGAAAAGAAAGCCAAACTCGTTTTGAAATGGTTTGTGAGAGAAGTGGAGATCCCAATGTTAGTCACAAGAAGAAGGGTTATGTGTATAAAGGAAAGACGACGAGGAAGAACACAGCGTGCTCAAAGAAAACTAAATGTCCGTTCAAGCTAGTATTTAGTAAGTGCAAAAAAAAGAATGGATGGGTTCTATCTATGGATAAGGTGGTAGGCCATCATAACCACCCTCGTCCGGATGATCTTGAAGGACATGCAATGGCCGCTCGGCTCACTCCTCAAGAAATGGAGAAAATAGCTAAATTTAGGAGAATGGGAATTTCACCACTTAACATGCTTCGCTAACTAAAGGATGATAACAAGGATAATGTATCATCTTTGACGACCATTTACAATGCAATTGAGACAATTAAAAGGATTGAATGGAAGGATAGAAAAGTGATGCAACAATTGTTTTTGGTAGCTAAAGAGAAAGGCTACGCGGTTCAAAAGAAGGTGGGTCGGAAGATCAAATAACGCATCTCTTCATTGCGCATCCGAAGAGTGTTCAATTGGCTAAATCCTTCCATCAAGTTCTTATAATGGATTGCACTTACAAGACTAACAAATACGAGATGCCATTGTTGGATATTGTTGGTCGTACCTCGACGAAGTCACCTAGTTTACCGTTGCTTTTTGTTTTCTAGAAGATGAGCAAGAACCAAGTTACACTTGGGCGCTACAACAAGTGAAGGCCATATACCGAGATGATGATATCCCCGCGGTTATAGTGACGGACAACGATGTAGCATTAATGAACGCAATAGAGAGAGTCTTCCCATTAGCACATAATATGCTTTGTGTACGTTCCATATTTGGTGTAATGTGATGAATAGGTGCAAGCCTCAAATTTGTCCACCAAAGAGGAAAGCATTTGAAGAGATTAGTAAGCTACCGGAAGATGAACAAGCGACTGCAAAAGAGGAATTCGATATACAATACACTATAAATCACGCTAAATGGGTTGCTTTCGGGGTGAATGGGAGTCATTGACTTGGTCTCTCACCGAAGAAGAGTATAATCTAAATCTTGCGGCATTTATCGAACATTGGTCTAGCCCCGAATATCCCGAGGATATTGTAACGTATGTGGTTAAGCAATGGTTGGAACCGCACAAAGAGCGCTTCGTTTATGCATTTACCAACCACCATAAACACTTTGGGAATCAAGCGACAAGTTTGGTAGAATCGGCTCACCACCGGTTGAAGAAAATCTTTTTGGATGTGTTGATAATTTTGTGATTGTGTTTAATGCAATGGAGAATTACTTCAACCGTGAGATTGATAGAATTAAAGGAAGTTTCAAAAAGCCGCATCATGAAGTACAAAAAGATTGTGGACAAAGGTGGTAACATCACGAATATGGCGGACCTTCGGTTGTTTAAGGGACTTCATTATAATGTTTCGCGTGCTTGCATTAAGAGGTTAATGGTAGAGGTTCATTTGATTGACATATGGGGAACCAAGCCGGACGAGGTGTGTGTTTGCAACATGATGAAGTCTATGGGACTCCTTTGTCGCCATATGATAGTTAAGTATGAACATGGCATAATCCCTCTAAGCGATATAGATCCATATTGGCAACAATTAAGTTTTGTCCCTCCTCCAAAGGGCGATGTCGGAGAAGAGTTTGGTGACAATGTGATGGGAAGAATCGTTATCGAGATGTACCGGAACATGAACAAACTCGAAAAGCAAATCTTTTGGGATGACATGCGGCCAATTGTTTATCCACACACTTCGGAGAATGTGCACGAACCAAAAAAAGGCAAGGGCAAAGGTAGGGTAAGAGTAAAAGTGAAATGACCCCTTTTACTAGAGACCCTTGTGGGCATGAGCATACCGCGGCGAAGTATCAAGAAGATTCTAAGAAAAGGTCTAGGAATACTGTGGAAAAGGGCGAAACAAGTGAACGGGATATGAAGAAAAAAGGACCGATGTTACGCCGCAACCAACCCCACCTACTCCATCGGAACCTAGCCAACCAATTCAACGAGACGTTGCTTAAGGCTCCAATATGCCGCATCCAAGAAAGAAGTCGACCAATTGATGATACATCAACTTTTGTTGATAGAAGGTACTTGGAAGACCTACCTACATATATTAGAAAGTACGTCATATCCACCGATGACGTCCCGCGGATGGTAATTGCGGATTCCACGTTGTCGTACAACAACTAGGGCCTTTCACTGAAGGTGCAAAGTTGTATAATGATAATCAAATCACTTATGTCCGGCAAAGTATGTTGATGAAGCTAAAGGACAACCCGGAATTTTACAAGCGAATGTTGTCCGATGGGGATGCTAGTCTCAATGTGCGGTTTATTAGGTATCAAAGGCGTCTCCACGGGGGATCCAATCACAAGGGATCATTGGATGGGCATTCGATATGTGGGCACTTAATCGCCGAAGCATTCAATTGCGTGTTCACTATTTCTCAAAGGTGCTAGTTTCACATACACCAAAACAAAGATATGTGTCGAGCAACTTAAACGTAGGAGGGTGGTGATTGCGCTTGTTAACAACAACCATTTTATAGGCCTCCGGTTAGAAGACGATTGTCCACTTTGCCTCCGATATGCGGATACTCTTATTGGCAAGGATTTAACCCCGACACAATGTTGGGATGGTGTATTAAGTACGAGCATAACATGGAGATGTGGAAAACTTTGAAGGATTCGGAAAAAATCATACACGAGGGTGCAGTTTCCCTTGCGGATGATTAAATGTACCATTTTCAAGATTGTGTTTCCCTTGCGGATGTGGAAAACTTTGAAGATTGTGTTTTTTGGAATTAGGTCTTATTTTTGGGTTATGCTTTCAACATTTTCATAAGAATAAGAGACGAGACTGTTATTTTTGGATTTTTTTTTTGTTTGTTTTTTCATATTGAAACTTAATTACATGACATCGCCAAATGATGAGACATCAAGACTTAAGTTCGGTTAGGAAATGAAATTAGAGGACATTGCCGAACTAAAACTAAAGCTACATAACATTTAATATCCAAAACGCGTTATGAAAAAGTCTTTAGGAGGCGGAAATGATATTCATATTTGAAATCCTTTCTCTTCCATCTTCGCCATTCGTTTTTTTTTGATGTTAAAATGATTTCGGAGAATCCTTCACCCCTAAGTCAATACCGCCTTACAATACGAAATAAAGCCATAAATTCCACAACTCTAGCTCTAATCTTGTCGAATCGAAGGAACAATGCTATTCGATCACGGTTATGAGGGTTTGTTGTGTCGGAGCAGAATTTCTCATGAATTTTCCCCCAATAACTTTGACTCATAATACCATTCATTCTTCGTTCTTCACCCCTCTTTGGATAGTATAGTATGTAGTTTTTGCAAAGAGATAGATCTTCATCTAGAGTAAATTTAGAAGTAGTGGCTGCCATTATTAGAAGAATTTGAGACAAAATGTTATCTATGAGACACATATTTATACCATCGGGTGTATAACGGCTATAAAATAAATGTTTCTTGACATTAGTGTCATTCAAATTTCAAACTACATAGTTCGGTTACATAACAAATGCATCGAGAAAAACCGAACTCAAAGGTTCGGTTGGTTCAGTAAATCATAGGTAACCGAACAATGTAAACCACCAAATTTACATTGTAAGGTTCGGTTACCAACAAAATCGGGGTAACCGAACTAATCACCGTAACTTTTGTTTGATCTAGCTGGTGTGAGTTCGGTTACATTACGAAATCGGATAAGGAACCGAACTTTTGGATCACCAAGTTCGGTTACCTCGCAAAATATTGTCAAGGAACCGAACATTACACCGTAACTTCTTGTTGAGTTGGTTAGATTACGTTTTCTGAAAGTAACCGAACTTTACACTTTAACTTTTCAAATTTTCTTGTTCGGAAGTTCGGTTACATCGCAGTAGATCTGCAAAGATTAACCGAACACCGGACGGGTTATTGCCGACTTTGAAAACCAACGGTAACTTTGACTAGTAGGAGCAATTATTGCAGTGTATAACCGATTTTTTTTAAAAAAACTAGCCGTTGGGTACTTTTTTTTTGCTAGAAATAGAGACCAATCTCTACCAAACTTATTCACCCATCACTTTCAATCTTCCTAAATCGATTACTCATCACTTTGGAACACTAAAATGGCTCCAACTCCGTTCAATGATCTAGAAGATGTTGCTATTGTCGAGCACACACCACTCTCACAAAGCACTCCGTTGAGGAAGCGCAATGGGTGACGATGAACGAAGACCCAACAAGAGGGCCTTACTTTGGGGATGATCAAAACACCAATGCTTGGTGGAAACGGGTGTTTAAGGTTTTAAAGCACTAGCGGAAATCGTTATAGGAGGACGCTCCAGCAAATAAGGGAAAGGTACGCATATTTATACAATGAATGCGTCTTGTTGAAACGAATTGAAAGCTCGTAAGGACGCTATGCCAAACGAAGACCGAATGAATAGAGTAAGTTTGTGAATCAATAGGCCTCTCATCAAAAAATATTTATTTGGTTATGATTATTCAACAACGCTAACTTATTTAAAAATTGTTTTCCCAGTATACTTTGGGTCGGAGCCAATACGAATTAAGGTACGGTCATGAGTTTCTGCACGAGGACTTCTACACTCTCTTGGAGGAAGTTGAATGGCAATTCGCCCAATATAATTAAAATCGTAGAGAATCCCTAGGGCGATGTATTGAACAATTTTATGTGTTTTACTTCTATTTTATTTCAACTACATGTATTTTTTTCGATTCAATAAAATGAGTGAATTCAAATCTGCGGGTCAATTTTAGCTGGTGTGAGTTCGGTTACATTACGAAATCAGCGAAGAAAAGAACTTTTCCAGTACCAAGTTCGGTTTACTGCTAATATTGTCAAGGAACCAACATTACACTTTGTAACTTCTTGTTCCGAGTTCGGTTAGATTACGTTTCTACAGGTAACCGAACTTTACACTTTAACTTTTCAAATTTTCTTGTTCGAGTTCGGTTACATCGCATTACTCTGCAGATTAACCGAACATTATAGTTCGGTTATCTTCAAAATTTTACCAGGCAACCGAACATTACACTGTAACTTTAGAAATTTTCTTGTCATGAGTTCGGTTAGGTTTCCTTTACTGTATGTAACCGAACATTAAGTTCGGTTGATCCAAAAACATTGTAGGTAACCGAATACATAGTTCGGTTGTTTACGAGATTTAGTATATTAACCGAACTAACTAATTGTTTCTTAAAAATTTGAATGTAATGAAACACTTAATCGTCAAATACCCAAACTAATCCCTTAGAACACAAATTAAAAACCAAATTAAGAAATTTAATTAATAATCCACATCACTAAATGTTGGAAGCGCACGAACATAAGGAAACAAACTACCAAATCCGCCATAAAAAAGTATTCCAAATATAAGGAACCAAACTACCAAATCCGCAATTAAAAAGTCTTCCAAACATGAGAAACCAAAGTAATAATTGTTGCAATCACTCATTTACCACGACCACTACCAGAAACTTTTCTAGTCTTGCGTTTAAGAGCTTTAGGTCGTCCTTCGTCAGGGAGTGTCATCTCCACTGTTTTGTTGTTCAACCATCCGACTTGAACCTTCCCCTTGTCGCGACTCCTCTTCGACGGCATGGTCTGGCTTGGATCAACCTGGCTTGTATCGACAAGGCTGGGATTAAAAACATTAGTTATTTGGTTGTACAGGTCTGTTTGTTCTCGAGTATCCATCGGCTCTCCACTCCGGATTTTTGCCATCATTTTCTTCAACAATTTTCCACTTGCCTTCACCTATTCTCATCAAAAACATAAGTAACTATTATTTTTCAATACTTCATAACAATTTGAAACACAAAAAAAAGAAGAGTAGATTTCTTACCGCCGAATTCCACAAGATCAAGGCCTCATCACCACACGTAGGGGTATGCTTCATAATTTTCTTAGCCTCTTTCTCCACTGCCTTCGCTTTTGTCTTCTCAAAGCCACGGGCTTGTTGGACGGCGTTTATTACGAGGATGAGAAACATGTTCATACCATTCCATATATCCCTCGTCGGCGCATTTGGCTCATCAAAAGAATCTTGTAACTCTTCACTGGAACAAGATAATCCCCAAAGTTCTTCCCGGTGGTCCACCGATGGAGCAGATCGTATTTGGGGGTGAACTTCAACTCGGTGTTCTTAGTTCCCTCTTCTTCACCTTGAAGTTGAAGTTTTCCACTTGTGGGACACTTTGGACACAAGAAACTTGTCTTAATACTCTTAGAGGATTATACATTGTACAACCTCCAGGATGAAACAACGGTCCATTATACCCCGCAATTGGTGAGAAATCAATAACCTCAACATCCTCCTCGTCTTCATCGATGGAATGGTGTAAGGATGGAAAACCACATCTTCCTTTGTTAACGTATCCAATTTCTCCTCAACTCCAACACCTTTTTTTTCTTATTCTTTTCTGTGAATTCAAAAATTCATATTTACCAGTGTAGGCTTCCCATAAGGCCAAGGAGTGTGAGCATGAGACAATTGAAGTTTAGGGAAGTGGTCGTACACCCAAACCTATAAGAAGAGGCAACAAATAATACATTCGCAATATGATTAGTAACAATACACATTCATTCACTTATATATTGAAACACACAAATGATAATTTAACAGGTACCTGAACAAGGGTGTATAAGCCTCAAAATATAGACTCTTAAGCCTCGAAGCTTTTCCGAGTTCCTATTGAACGAATGAAAGCACCGCAATGCCCCAACAGTAGTTGTTCACCTCATCCAAGGGGTCCAATAGCTGGAGGTAATGAGCATTTACCACGTGACCTGAACTGTCAGGGAAGAAAATGGTTCCTAGTTGATATAACAAATAAGCAGTCACATGGTGCTTAATCTTCTCCTCTGTCATCACCAACTTTCCTCGAGCAACCAAATCTTTCGTCCCACGAAAACTCATCAAACAAGGTCTTGAGCTTGATCTTTTCAACTTCTTCTTGTACGTGCGGTCTGCCTCGAACTCATTATACTCATCACCTTCGTCAGGCTCTTTGTTAGCTCGTCTAAACTCACATTGTGCCTTTTTATCGCTCCATCCTAGACACCTTTCGCATAGCTTTTCAAGAAGTTCAAAACTCATCGAAGGATCGTAGCCATCTCGAACACTTGTTCCTGTTATTGGTAGGGCTGTGATTCTAAAACAATCATCCGGAGTAATTGCCATCTCACCAAAAGGTAGATGAAAGGTATCCGTCTCTGGATAAGACCTCTCGGCAAATGCAGTAACAGTGACAGCATCAAATTTTTGGTGCGCATGTTGTATCCCGTTCCATAGTACACAATCAAATACCGCCAAGCGCACCTCATCACACTCATTTTCTATATTCCATATCTTGTTCTTTTGACGTTTCAAAACACGAACAGCATTAGTATGATCCTACAAAAGCAACAAACTATCTTATATACTAATATATATAAAAGAACAATATATGTCAAAATATAAGTTCAAATAAAAGAAGATGACTGAGAAATCTTGATGGTTAAGATTGAACCATACCTTTGTCGCAAAGATCTTGGCAGCCCATGAGTTTTTGTAGCCCATCAATAACTCCCCTCCATCTTTCGGAGTACCATAAGTTGGATTCTTTGGAGACAAACACAAATTGTCATCGGGAATGTAAGAATATCTAGCACAAGGCTTGTTAGGCGTCTTTCTAGGTTTCTTTTGCCCAATTTCTACTTGTGCCTCTTCCTCTTCAACTTCCTCTTCATCCAACTCCTCCTCGATTCAACATCATCCTTATCTCCATCTTCCTCATCTTTGTCACCCTCATTTGGTTCACCACCATCTTTGTCACCCTCATTTCCCCCTCCTTCACTGGTTTCACCATCATTGGCACCCTCATTTCCTCCTCTTTCAGCTGGTTCACCTTCTCCACCTTGATGTTGTTCTTCGGTGCCCATCGCTTCCACGATCTCTTCATTGCCCATCGCTTCCACAATCTCTTCATTAACTTGTTGGATTACGTTGTCAACATTATCTCTATTAACACCATCTTGGATCACAACATCCGGTAATGACCCACCTCTATACTTAGCATTTTTGGTTCCACGGTGACCGGCATCACAATGTACTTTGCCTCGAGGGGTGGGAGTTCTTAGATCTTCCGGCAAAAGGTTTGTTTGGTTTTTTGCCTCTTCCACTAATCAAGAAAACAAAAGATATTAGCTTAAACAAAATAGGCCAACTCTAATTTTGGGGACCATAGTATAGTTCGGTTAACAAATATTTTTGAGAACAAACCGAACTCAACATTGGTAAATGTTAATGAAGAGTTCGGTTTGTCATCATTTTTGCGAACAAACCGAACTCAACATGTTTGCAACTCTTGAAGAGTTCGGTTTGTCAAGTTTTTTTCTAAAGAGTTCGGTTACATTATTTTTTTAGGTCAAGTTCGGTCACTTTCTAAGGTTAGATTTTTATGCGAACAAACCGAACTCAATATGAGTTGATTCGGTTACATAAAAACTCATATTAGCGAGGCAAAAATAGCGGAGTTCGGTTACATGTTAAAAAAATTTGTTTTAAAAAAATCTAAGTTCGGTTAGAAAATTTTTTTGCTTCTTTGCGATCTAAACCGAACTTCAAGTTCGGTTACCTAGTTTTGATACCTAGAGAACCGAACTGTTCTTCGTGTTCTTCCTTTCGGGAAGTTCGGTTAACAAAATTGAGTTTTTTGAAACTCGACCTAACGAACTATGCTTGTTTGTAACTTCCATTTGAACCCTATTTTGATGATTTCTATTCATTTAAACGAATCAAAATAAAATTAAAAGCAATGGGTTTGTTGCAAAATACTGCGAAATCGGTCCCATGGCGGGAATCGGGCCCGCAGAACCGTCTATTATACTTAGGATTATGGCTTCACTTGGTTGTTCAACTTCTTTTTGAATCGAAAATCGCTCACTTTGATTTGCTAGATGTCCCAATCGAGGACCTTCTCCTTGAAGTCTTTTGGTTTGCTTTCGAAGAACCATTGTTATAGTCGATTGATTAATCGGCGATGAAAATTTTTTGAATCGACGATTAATCAATGGAGTCGATGAAGACGATGTTGTATTTGGGGAAGAAGAGAAGCGAATAGGGAAACTTGATTTTGATAGAAACTGTTTTTTGGTTTTGGTTTTTTTAGTTTTAGGTTTTGTTTTAGATTATTAGGTTAGGGATAATTTTAATTAGGGTAAGGGACAAATTGGTAATCTTATGATTTTTAGGACATCCCTTAACATTGTAGGGTAGGGGGCCTTATAAAACAATGGTCCCCTCAAAAAAAGGCTGGTCCCCAAAAAACGGTTCTTTTTTTGGGACCATTGTTTTATAAGGCACCCTACCCTACAATATTAAGGGATGTCCTAAAAATCATGAGATTACCAATTTGCCCATTACCCTAATTAAAATTAACCCTAACCTAATAACTGCCTCTAACTTAATCTAAAACAAAACCTAAACCTAAAAAAAAAAAAAAAAAAAAATAGTTTCTCCTCAAAATTGTTCTCCCTCTTGTCTTCTCTTCTTCCCCATTTCCACATCGTCTTCATCGATATCGATTAATCGTCGATTCATAAAATTTTCATCGCCGATTAATCAATCGACTATAACAATGGTTCTTCGAAAGCAAACCAAAAGAATTCAAGGAGAAGGTCCTCGATTGGGACATCTAGCAAATCAGCTGAGTGATTTTCAGATTCACAAAGAAGTGGAACAACCAAGTGAAGCCATAATACAGTATAATAGACGCGGCAGGCTCGATTCCCGCCATGAGACCGATTCGCATGTATTTTGCAACAAACTTATTACATTTAATTTGATTTTGATTTGTTTAATTGAATACAAATCATCAAAATAGGGTTCAAATGGAAGTTACAAATCATAGTTCTTAGGTCGAGTTTCTAAAAACCCAATTTTGTTAACCGAACTTCCCGAAAAGGAAGAACACGAAGAACGGCTTCGATTCTCTAGGTATCAAAACTAGGTAACCGAATGCGCTTCGGTTAGATTTAAAGAAGCCAAAAAAATTTTGATAACCGAACTTAAATTTTTTTACAACAATTTGTTTTTTTACATGTAACCGAACTCCGCTATTTTTCCTGCTAATTTGAGTTTTTATGTAACCGAACTGTGCTATTGAGTTCGGTTTGTTCGCATAAAAATCTAACCTTAGAAAGTAACCGAACTTTACCGGAAATAAAAAAATGTAACCGAACTCTTGACAAAAATCTTGAAAAACCGAACTCTTGATGAGTTGCAAACATGTTGAGTTCGGTTTGTTATAAAAATTATGACAAACCGAACTCTTCATTAACATTTACCAATGTTGAGTTCGGTTTGTTCTAAAAAAATATTTGTTAACCGAACTATACTATGGTCCCCAAAATTAGAGTTGGCCTATTTAGCGTTTAAGCTAATATCTTTTGTTTTCTTGATTAGTGGAAGAGGCAAAAAATCAAACAAACCTTTACTAGAAGATCTTAGAACTCCCACCCCTCGAGGAAAAGTACATTGTGATGCCGGTCACCGTGGAACCAAAAATGCTAAGTATAGAGGTGGGTCATTACCGGATGTTGTCATCCAATATGGTGTTAATAGAGATAATGTTGACAACGTAATCCAACAAGTTAATGAAGAGATCGTGGAAGCGATGAGCAATGAAGAGATCGTGGAAGTGATGGGCAATGAAGAACAACATCAAGGTGGAGAAGGTGAACCAGCTGAAAGAGGAGGAAATGAGGGTGCCAATGATGGTGAACCAGCTGAAGGAGGAAGAAATGAGGGTGCCAATGATGATGAACCATGTGAAGGAGGAGGAAATGAGGACGACAATGATTATGGTGAACCAAATGAGGGTGACAAAGATGAGGAAGATTGAGATAAGGATGATCTTTGAATTAGAGGGGGAGATGGATGAAGAGGAAGTCAAGAGGAAGAGGCACAAGTAGAAATAGTGCAAAAGAAACCTAGAAAGACGCCTAAAAGACCTTGTGCTAGATATTCTTACATTCCTGATGACAATTTTTGTTTGCATCCAAAGAATCCAACTTATGGTACTCTGAGAGATGGAGGGGAGGTATTGATGGGCTACAAAAACTCTTGGGCTGCCAAGATCTTTGCGACAAAGGTATGGTTCAATCACCATCAAGATTTCTCAGTCATCTTATTAGATTTTGACATATATTGTCCTTTTCTATATATTAGTATATAAGATATGATGTTGCTTTTGTAGGATCATACTAATGTTGTTCGTGTTTTGAAACGTCAAAAGAACAAGATATGGAATATAGAAATGAGTGTGATGAGGTCCGCTTGGCGGTATTTGACTGTGTACTATGGAATGAGATACAACATGCGCACCAAAAATTTGATGATGTCAGTGTTACTGCATTTGCCGAGAGGTCTTATCCAGAGACGGATACCTTTCATCTACCTTTTGGTGAGATGGCAATTACTCCAGATGATTGTTTTAGAATCACAAAATTACCAATTACAGGAACAAGTGTTCGAGATGGCTACGATCCCTCGATGAGTTATGAACTTCTTAAAAAGCTAGTCGAAAGGTGTCTAAGATGGAGCGATAAAAAGGCACAATGTGAGTTTAGACGAGCTAACAAAGAGCCTAAGGAAGGTGACGAGTATAATGAGTTTGAGGCAGACCGCACGTACAAGAAGAAGTTGAAAAAGATCAAGCTCAAAACCTTGTTTGATGAGTTTTCAGGGACCAAAGAATTGGTTGCTCGAGGAAAGTTGGTGATGATAGAGGAGAAGATTAAGCACCATGTGACTGCTTATTTGTTATATCAACTAGGAACCATTTTCTTCCCTGACACTTCAGGTCACGTGGTAAATGCTCATTACCTCCAGCTATTGGACCCCCTGAATGAGGTGAACAACTACTGTTGGGGCATTGCTTGTTCTTTCGTTCGTTCAAGAGGAACTCAAAAAAGCTTCGAGGCTTAAGAGTCTATATTTTAGAGGCTTATACACCCTTGTCCAGGTACCCCGTTAAATTATCGTTTGTGTGTTTCAATATATAAGTGAATGAATGTGTATTGTTACTAATCATATTGCGAATGTATTATTTGTTGCCTCTTCTTATAGGTTTGGGTGTACGACCACTTCCCTGAACTGCAATTGTCTCATGCGCACACTCCTTGGCCTTATGGGAAGCCTACAGCTGGTAAATATGAATTTTTAAACTCACAGGAAAAGAATAAGAAAAAAAAGGTGTTGGATTTGAGGGAGAAATTGGATAATTTAACAGTGGAAGATTTGTTTTCCATCCTTACACCATTCCATTAGATGAAGACAAGGAGGATGTTGAGGTTATTGATTTCTCACTGTTATGCGTATAATGGACCGTTGTTTCATCCTGGAGGTTGTACAATGTATAATCCTCGAAGAGTATTAAGACAAGTTTCTTGTGTCCAAAGTGTCCCATGGTGGAAAACTTCAACTTCAAGGTGAAGAAGCGGGTGGAACTAAGAACACCGAGATGAATTTCACCCCCAAATACGATCCTTATCCATCAGTAGACCACTGGAAGAACTTTGGGGATTATCTTGTTCCAGTTGAAGAGTTACAAGATTCGTTTGATGAGCCAAATGCCGCTGACGAGGGATATATGGAATGGTATGAACATGTTTCTCATCCTCGTGTAATAAACATCGTCCCAACAAGTCCGTCTTTGAGAAGACAAAAGCGAAGGCGGTGGAGAAAGAGGCTAAGAAAATTATGAAGCATACCCTCTCGTGTGGTGATGAGGCCTTGATCTTGTGGAATTCGGCGGTAAGAAATTTACTCTTATTTTTTGTTTTTCAAATTGTTATGAAGTATTGAAAAATAATAGTTACTTATGTTTTTGATGAGAATAGGTGAAGGCAAGTGGTAAATTGTTGAAGAAAATGATGGCAAAAATCCGGAGTGGAGAGCCGATGGATACTCGAGAACAAACAGACATGTACAACCAAATAACTAATGTTTTTAATCCCAGCCTTGTCGATACAAGCCAGGTTGATCCAAGCCAGACCATGTCGTCGAAGAGGAGTCGCCGAGAAGGGGAAGGTTCAGTTCGGATGGTTGAACAACAAAGCAGTGGAGATGACACTCCTAGTGACGAAGGACGACCTAAAGCTCCTAAACGCAAGAGTACAAAATTTTCTGGTATTGGTCGTGGTAAATGAATGATTGCAACAATTATTACTTCGGTTTCTTAAGTTTGGAAGACTTTTTAATCATGGATTTGGTAGTTTGGTTCCTTATATTTGGAATACTTTTTTATGGTGAATTTGGTAGTTTGTTTCCTTATGTTCGTGTGCTTCCAACATTCAGTGATGTGGATTAGTAAATAAATTTCCTAATTTAGTTTTTAATTTGTGTTCTAAGGGATTACTTTGGCTATTTGACGGTTAAGTGTTTTATTACATTCAAATTTTAAGAAAAATTTGGTAGTTGGTTTAGAGACTAAATCTCGTAAACAACCGAACTCGCATTCGATTACTGCAAGGTTTCTTAGACAACTGAACTCCCGTGTTCGGTTGTCTAAGAAAAAGCGATCTAACCGAACTCAGTAGAAGAAAATTTCAAAAGTTACAGTGTAATGTTGATTGCACTGGTATTGTTTTGCAGAAACCAAACTCCTATGTTCGGTTACCTGCAGAAAAAGCAGTCTAACCGAACTCATTAGAAGAAAATTTCAAAAGTTACAGTGTAATGTTCGGTTACCTTGTATTGTTTGGCAGGAAACCGAACTCCTATGTTCGGTTACCTGCAGAAAAAGCAGTCTAACCGAACTCATTAGAAGAAAATTTCAAAAGTTACAGTGTAATGTTCGGTTACCTGGTATTGTTTTGCAAGAAACCGAACTCCTATGTTCGGTTACCTGCAGAAAAAGCAGTCTAACCGAACTCATTAGAAGAAAATTTCAAAAGTTACAGTGTAATGTTTGGTTGGTTCGCTAATTTTGCAATCTAACCGAACATTACACTGTAACTTTTGAAATTTGATGGTTTGTACTGTTCGGTTACCTATGATTTACATAACAAACAGAACCTTTTAGTTCGGTTTTGTCGATGCATTTCTTATGTAACCGAACTATGTATTTTGAAATTTGAATGACACTAATTTCAAGTAACGGCTATTTTTATAGCCGTTATACACCCAGTGGTATAAATATGTGTCTCATAGTTAACATTTTGTCTCAAAATCTTCTAAAAATGGCAGCCACTACTCCTAAATTTACTCTAGATGAAGATTTATCTCTTTGCAGAAACTACATACTATACTATCCAAAGAGGGGTGAAGAACGAAGAATGAATGGTATTATGAGTCAAAGTTATTGGGGGAAAATTCATGAGAAATTATGCTCCGACACAACAAACCCTCATAACCGTGATCAAATAGCCTTGTTCATTCGATTCGACAAGATTAGAGCTAGAGTTGTGGAATTTATGGCTTTATTTCGTATTGTAAGGCGGTATCGACTTAGGGGTAAAGGATTCTCCGAAATAATTTTAACATCAAAAAACGAATGGCGAAGATGGAAGAGAAAGGATTTCAAATATGAATATCATTTCCGCCTCCTTAAAGATTTTTTCATAACGCGTTTTGGATATTAAATGTTATGTAGCTTTAGTTTTACTGTTCGGCGATGTCCTATAATTTCATTTCCTAACCGAACTTAAGTCTTGATGTCTCACTGTTCGGCGATGTCATGTAATTAAGTTCCAATATGAAAATAAAAAAATTTCCAAAAATAACAGTCTCGTTTCTTATTCTTATGAAAATGTTCAAAGCATAACCGAAAAATAAGACCTAATTCCAAAAAACACAATCTTTGATTCTTATGTTGATGTTCAAAGCATACTTAGTTTAATTAATGGTACATTTAATCATCCGCAAGGGAAACTGCACCCTCGTGTATGATTTTTTCCAAATCCTTCAAAGTTTTCCACATCTCCATGTTATGCTCGTACTTAATGCACCATCCCAACATTGTGTCGGGGTTAAATCCTTGCCAATAAGAGTATCTGCATGTCGGAGGCAGTGGACAATCGTCTTCTAACCGGAGGCTTATAAAATGGTTGTTGTTAACAAGCGCAATCACCACTCTTCTACGTTTAAGTTGCTCAACACATATTTTTGTTTTCGGAGTGTATGTGAAACTAGCACCTTTTGAGAAATAGTGAACAACTGCTACTACTACGGCCAGTATTGGTACTGCTGCTGTTCTTCAATTGTTGGGTGATGAAAGAGCTGTAATTTCTACGAGCGGTCCTCGTATACGCTAGTAATACCGGGGTTATCAATTTCTTGATGATTCTCGCCATTTTAATTGATTTGCAGCACTAAAAACCTCCCTCCACGGGTTAGGGGTTTTGATTTGATTGATTACAAAGAGAAGAGAATTTAGGGATTGGTGTTTCCAACTTCCTATTTTGAAGAGAATTTACTTGCTCGACTAATGGATATGGATCTCCTTTGTTAAGTTTCATTCGTCCGGCCCAATCAAATTTCATTTTATAGTGATCAGTTCACTTTGTATTTGGGCCCAATGAAATTTCATTTTATGAACATAGTTTGTAAAGAATCGTTTTTTCGGGGACCATGATTTTTTTTTGGGGACCATGGTTTTTTGGGGACTAATGTGTTCGGTTAGGAAATATTTTTTGCGACGTAACCGAACTTAGGTTCGGTTGAGAAATATTTTTTGCGACGTAACCGAACTATTGTTCGGTTGGGAAATGTTTTTTGCAACTAACCGAACTTATGTTCGGTTGGGAAATGTTTTTGCAACTAACCGAACATTGCAACTAACCGAACTTACCAGTTCGGTTAGGAAATGTTTTTTGCAACTAACCGAACTTATGTTCGGTTGGGAAAGATTTTTTGCAACTAACCGAACTTATAACTAAAAAACCATGGTCCCCCAAAAAAACCATGGTCCCCAAAAAACGATTCTTTGTAAATTCTATGCGATGGGACACACACCACACTTGTTATAGCGTATTTGGATCTCTAAAAATCACAATGTCAAGATTAATTGGCAAGTAATATTATTAAAAATAGGGTTTTGTTATCTTGTGCATGAATGCAAAAGATAACACCCAATCATTGCATCGGGAGGTACAAAAAAAAAAAAAAAAAAAAAAAAGGAGAGATGTGTTATCTTGCATTGGAGAGTGTAAAACTCCACTCTCAATAAATGCACATTTGGTAAATCTATGTTAATTTGCATTCTCCAATGCAAGTGTACACCATTTTTTCTATTTTATTTATTTGTTTTTGTACATTCCCGATGCAATGATTGAGTGTTATCTTGTGCATAAAATACTTATGGTATTGTTATTGATCATAAGGTCGCTCTACTCACAAACTGGGAATTCAAGATCTTGAAGTGGAGCGTGACTCGCAACTCTTTATTCAATGGTGCCAAGGTATCACCCAACCTCCTTCGCATATCAAGTGATTTTTCAAAGATATCCAAGGTCTGCAGACTCTTTTTTGTTCGTGTGTAATAACCCAAAACTGCAGAGAAACTAATTATGTAGTTGATTTTTTTGGCCAAGTCTGTTGCTGACAATATTGTTAACCGGAGAATGGATGGCTACATCACCTCCAACTGTTTATAATCTCTTATGAGAGGATTTTATGAAAAGGCCTACCCTCATCTTGTGAGGCTCTAGTACTTTTTGTTGAATTGCAGCAAATAAAAAAGAAAAGAAAAAAATAGGACAACTTTCGTGTGCCATTTACGAAAAGTTATTATGTAATATTTTCTTTTCATTGTGCACTAGAATTTACCAGTAGAGTCCAAAATCTTGCGGTGTCTTTCTAAAGTCTTATTGTTGTAATTGTATACATAATTTGAGTACGAAATACTGGCTCCAGAATGAAAGTTAATCCAAAAGCTTGAATTCTAGAGCTCCTGGCCCCCCACCAATAGGAATCCAGAGTTTTGAAACATTTTTTTTTTTTGGCGAACGGAATGGGTAAGTGATCAATACCAGGGTTATAATATGCTTCGAGAGGAAAAAAAACAGGGAGCCACACACAGCAAAAACAGGCGTGGCCATGCCCAAGGCCAGCTAGCGCCATTGGCCACGCCCCGACCCTATTTCCTCGACCAATCAGGTCGTTTTAAACTCGCCACACTCTCACCAAAAGTATAGTCGCGCCTTATGTTTGGCCGGCCCCTTTTTGGGCCAATCAAGTTGCTCTGAACTTGCCACGATACATTAAAGGCCAAACGTGCCCTACCACAACAACATATTGGTCGGCATGCCAACAAGCCACTCTACCGCGGTAGCATGCCAACATGCCACTCTACCGCGGCAACTTCGCAACATGCCAACTTTGCAACATGCCAACTTCGCAACATGCTACCTCGCAAACATGCCACTTCGTGGCCACCTGCCATAAATAGCCACCCATGACAATTCTTACTCCTGTGACCGTTTCCACACTACGGCCTTGCCATAGTTCCTTTGGCATAGCCATGGCGTCATTTTCACAAAGGTAGCGTCATGCCGCAGCCGCACGCCACGTGCACTAATTAGGGTTTCGACAGGCCAAACCCTAATTTGAGCAAATCATTACCAAAGCCAAATAACGTTCCCAAAGCAATGGGATTGGCGTGGCATGAGCCAATGTTGCCACGCCACATGTGGGTCCGATTCCACGGCGCCAAAACCAATCCTTGGCCACGCCAAGCCCTAATTCTTCCACGGAGCCTTGGCCACGCCAAGCCCTAATTCTTCCATGGATAATTCTTCCACGGCGCCTTTGCCATGCCAAGCCCTAATTCTTCCACGGCGCCAAACCCTAACTTTGGCCACGGAGCCAATTTTTAGATTTGCCATACCGCAACATCACCGCAAGATACGCTATGCCATGGCTACGCCATTGGCATGCCGCTATGCCATGGCTACGCCACTTCGCTATACAACAAGATGTGGCCATAATCAATGGTCATCCTTCTTCATGAGATGCAATCTCATCCATCTAATTTCGCCACCGAACTGATGGACTTGTGGCAACTCTTAGGGGACCAACCGCCTAAACCCAGCGACATGGATAGGCTAGGCGCCACTTGCACCATCGTGCCACTGGCATGCACAAGTCATGCCGTAATACTCGCGCCATTGTCGCGCCAACACAAGGTACCCACAATCAACGGCTACCCTTATTCATAAGATGCGATCTCGGCCATCGAAGTTCGCCACCAAACCAGAGAAGCTCGCGACATGTTTTAGGCTACTAGCCAAAACGAGCCTAGCATCACATGATGTTTACCTGCGGCAAGCCTCTCGATTTTAACTTGCCGCATGTAGCAAAGTGCTACATGTTTTCCACGAAAACATTCGAGACATCAAAATATGTCACAAACTGGGGGGACGCTCATCAGGGTATTGGTCTGGCAGTTTACAGTGTGCGGTGTACAATGCGCCCGTTACAAGAAAGTGTCCTGAAGTAAGATAGTTAGTGGTGGTGAAAAGTAACGGTGTAAACAATTCATATTCTTCATCATGGAAGCGTAATGACTGGCGGTTACACGAATTCACTCCCGTCATCATGGAAGCATAACGTCTGACAGTTACACGTTACTCTTTTCTTCCACCACTCAATCGTTTCCACTTCATACGAGACCAGGGTACGTTTCATTATGACTTGTATAAATAGGTCTCTCCTATTTCCACCAAACGATAGGTTTTGGTCAGGAGAACAATACAACATCCAGAAATCATCTGATAGCTTTTTCATCCAGCTAGCCAGTTCAACTTTCTGATACAAGTCACAAAACGTCCACACTTCCAGAATCAACTATTCTGGTCTCAACACTTTCTTCGCTTCCCTCCCTAAGACCAGACATTCTCCTTCACATTGTGACCGAAACAAACCTGGAACGACCATTTCTTGGTTTAGGCCAGGATTGTACAGATTGATCTCTCGAATCAAAAGTACTCCCGTGCAGTACATTGTTTAGGGTTTAGATTCGTTTCTCACCTACACACACCCAAAATTACCAAAATCTGCAGAAACAGTTTTCACCCTCAAACAACTGTCTGTTTGGTCCTTTTTGAAAATATAAATTATAGTTTTGTCCTAGAAATTATAGTTTGTTGCTAGGGTGACGTCATGGATGATGTAATTGTCATCATGTAGTAGCAGAAATACCCTTTTGGGACCACATATATACAAAAAATCAATAGAAAATATCTCATTCTCAAATTTATTTTCTCTCTCCTCTTTATTTTTAGATCTAGTTTCTTTCCTCTCTATTTTTTCCTTTTTCTGTAGCTGCAAGAAACAATGAAGATTTGGGTTTTTTTTCAAGGGTTTTTGATTTGCAGAGATGATGAAGACGATTTGCAGACATGATAGAGACGATGAATCATATAAAGATTATGAAAACGACGACGATGAAGATGCTTCTTTTGATTTTTTTTGCTACTATTTTTGATTTTTTCTATGGTGTTGAAGACGAAGATGGTGATCTTTTGTTTGCTGCTCGTGTTGAAGATCTCGATTGTTGATGTTTTTCGTGTTGATGATGATTTATGTTCATTGCTCGTGTTGAAGATCTTGATTTTGATGTTTGTTGCTCGTGTTAAAGATGAAGATCTGTTGCTGTTGAAGATGATGATGTTTGCTGCTACTGTTGAAGACGACGAAGATGATGAAGATGATGATGCTGCGCAGTTCATTTCTGGAATAAAATCTGTTTTTTATGGATTTTTATCAGGAGTTCATTTCAAAATGAATTCTGGTTTATACAGGTTTTTATCATGAGTTCATTTCTGGAATGAACTCTGGTTTATATCTTTTTATCAGGAGTTCATTTCTGGAATGAACTCTGGTTTATATAGGTTTTTATCAAGAGTTCATTTCTGGAATGAACTCTGGTTTATATGTTTTCTGAAAAATTAAGTAGAAATTAACAGGAGTTTATTTTGACGAATGAACTGCTACAAAAAAATATGTAGAAATTAACACGAAATGGTACTTTGGTCCATTTAATGTTTTTAAATAATTATGGACCAAATGGAAAAGGTGATTTCTGAAATGACTAAACAGACATGGGACCACCTAAAAAAGAACCAAACGATAGTTTTCTCTTTCCTTTAAAAGTGTGAGGGGTATAATTATTGTTGGTGGAGGGCATTTGTGAAGGTCATGAAAAACAAAGGTATTTATTTAATTTCCATAAATTTCTAACCTCGCCTATTTTTCCAAGTGAAAATAATTCAAGATTTAATACCAAATCTACCATGTTAGACTTTTATAAAATAGAAGACGCAGGAACAAGCAAACGAAAGCTCGATAATCTTTCAATATCTTGATGAGTACTCCAAGTTTCAAAACAATCAATCTAGTATCTACTTAGTTGAGTAAGAAAAAAAAAACGATTCGGTCACCGTAAGAGAGAGAAAAAAGGTAAGTCTGAGAAATAATATTTTGAGTCATACTATAACACGGTCGTTCGCATAACTCAAAAAATAAGGTCGCATCTTTTGACCGTTGATGGCTTTTTAGAGATGGAAATATGTAGATATGAGATTAAGCATAATTTCAATATAAGGAATATTTTTATATTCAATAATCATCCATATGCTATATCAATTTTTCTTTCGGTCCTTTCATTCATTAAAATCGTTTTGAATTTCTTCTCCTTTCCATTTTCATCGAACCTTAAAACTTCATTTATTCATCTTATTTTTTTGTTTTTTTTTTACTAAAAGCTAACTGATGCATTATATTATGATTAGTAAAATGACCGATCAAAAAAATCACCATGAGTAATACATCAGAAAATAAAAGGTGTGATTATGGGATTTCACGTATTGGTATGTTATTTTCGATACTTGGTAATTCCACATCAAAAAATTATGTTACCAACGAAATGATTTAACAGAACATTTACATTATGGACGTACTATCTAATACAAACCCAGAAGTTATTTTCTTACGCCATTGAAGTTATCAACGAGAAACATAAACCATAGTTGAAATACATCAAAATCCAAAACCTTGTCCTCCTTGGGATCGCTAAGATTTAATCCTATGTTCATATCTCTCCTCCCCCACCCAAAAAAAAATAAAAAAATATATAATAGAAATATAGGAGTGTTTAAAGAATAAAATACAAATGCAGTAGTAAAAAATAAATATAATCGAATCAAAAAAACTGGGAAGAATATCGGACGGCTGTGAACCGCAAGTTCATTTTTGTTGTTACGCGCACACCCGCATGACAGCAGGACTCTCATCTAATTTCCTTATGGGCACAAGGTATGTATCCCGGATTACCCCGGATTCAGACGAAAAATGTCAACTGGTAGCAATCCTATTGTTGAAATAAGGCTGTCAAATCTTGTAAATTTGGAGCCTGTCAACGGATCGCTCCTCTTGATTAATTTGTGTTAGGCTGTTAGTCATTGATCAACGACTTTACTCCTAAGTTAGTTATAGTTTATAAATGTGATTAATCATCCTCTTCTCTCTTAGCCATAACTCATTTGTCTTTTTCCTCCCACAGTTGACATTTAATAATTAATGCGGTTAAAATAATATTAAGAAAGTCTAAGATCCATGTTAATCTCTTCACAAATTGAAATTGCTAGCCTTATACGATTCGTTTTCATTCCATAATAATGTTAGTGTATCCAGCAAGTTGAGCCACTTAAAAAAAAAAAAAAAAAAAAGCAAGTTGAGATTATATGTACTGCAGAAACACAGTAAGGTGCAATGTAATCTGTTGCCATTAAGATTCTTATTGGATGTGACAATTGATTGAGATTGATATGAATTACCTCTGCCCTAGCACCTTCATTTCTGGTTTTCTGCAGCCTTTTTTTCATCAATTTTTTGAAGCCACTTAACTTACATTATGTCGTTTTCTTCATCAATGTGTTAGTTTATATCTCCACGTCCCACGTCTCAACTTTGTTGTCTTCGCAGGCTCATTAATAATTACACTAACCTCTTTAAAATTTGAGCGATCGTCAACAAAATCCAAGGGTTTTGGTTTTCCTATCGATCCAGCCAACGTTTAATTCAACCTACTTAGAAGGACAGGTCAGTTTGTCCGTGTATATTTCTTAAGTTTTGATTTTTTTTACCAAGTTTACCCCTCCAACAAAGTTAGTAACCAACCATAGTTAGGTTTATATTTGGTTTAGGAAAAGTGGGTCGGTTTGAGAAACCAATCAGAATAAGGGTTGTATAAAGTATAGAGATGTTTTTCTCTCAACAGGTTAAACACCCTTTGGAGGGAAATTGATGGAGAAGGCGTCCAGCTATTTGTTATAGTGGCCTTGTACAGAGGAAGACCAAAGATGAGTTTTAATTTCATTCATTCCAAACCCTGGTCATACACCTATCGAGTAAGTTAATGTTTTTTGAAACATCAATTCATCTCTTTCTTTGTATAATTTAGTTATGTGTGTTTATTTTTAATTAAGCTATAAGAGACCCAAAACACTTAATTAGTAATGCCTTAATCCCAAATAGATTATAAAATCTGTATTTGTAATTTTAGAAGTAGATGATTAATGATACAACTACAACCAATTAAGATTTTTATTTTTTTAAAGCATTACAGTCAATTAAAATGATCGGTCGAATGATAATAATTCGTTTGGTATGTAATGATATTTGTTTCATGTTTAATGGGTACTTATTTCATTGAAAAAATTTAGTAATATTTTTTTAACGTCATTACTTGAATCACCATGGTATTAAAATTGCAACCGGATTATAGCAAGGAACCATCTTGGATGAGGTTGGTTATGAAATGCTGAAGCTATAGATAATTTTGGATTCAGTAATGAGGTGCTAATTGTGGGTAATCACACAATTTTGTAGAAATTTTGATGATCAAAGTAGACCATTTTAGACTCAAATCTTAACTGTTTGAGAAAATGCCAACAGAGATTATAGGGCTTATTAGAAATTTCCATAGTGAACAATACAGATTTGCTATTCATTTAGTATTGTGATTAGAAACACTGCAAACAATATAGTTGATACACACATAATTTTCTTGGGTTTCATTTGTTTTGATAAATTTTAATTTGAATCGTTGTCATTTGGTGATGCCGTTTAAATGGTGTAGTTTATTTTTGTTGGTAGTATTGTTGGTTAATTGGAGTTTGTTTTATCATCAGGTTGTGAGGGTGAAGAAGAGGGATACAGGAATTGTATATGCGTTGAAGATTATGGACAATAACTTTATTACGAAAGAAAGTAAAACATCGTATGTTAAGTTGAAACAAATTGTACTTTATCAATTGGATCATCCTAGGATTATTCGTTTGTTTTTCACATTTCAAGACACTTGTTCTTTGTGTAGGTATTCTGGCTTTATTCTCCGTCACTATTGACCTTTAAGTTTGCGTTGTTTGTTCTGTATTCGTTCGTTGTTGATCTGACATGGTTCTATTTATCATATTTTGATGACATGGCACTTGAATCTTGTGAGGGCGGTGAACTTTTTGATCAGATTATAATGGTAAGAGCATTTCGAATGTTCCCTCCTTGTCAGTTCTTTGTTTGTGCAAGAAATCAGCTATTATTGATGTACGAGTCTTATGTTATTTACTTATTGGCCTGGTACAGAAAGGTCGTCTATCAGAGAATGAAGCGCGCTTCTGTGCAGCGGAAGTGATTGATGCTCTGGAATATATGCACGGTGTAGGATTAATTCATCGAGATATTAAGGTATTTCTAGTTGCATTTAGTTTCATGTGATGGGCATGTCAAACATGCATGCTAACAAGTTTTCTAATGACAGCCAGAGAACTTGCTACTTACTGCAGAAGGGCATATTAAAATTGCTGATTTTGGAAGTGTGAAGCCTATGGAGGACAACCAAATATCAGTCCTTCCATCTGTACCATCAAGTAAGTTTTCACAATATCTTTACAGAACCACTTTCCTGTGAATTTTGATCGGTAGCTTAAATGATAAACTTGTGTATTTTGGTGAACTATCCAGGTGAAAAGGTATGTACCTTTGTGGGAACCGCTGCATATGTCCCTCCAGAAGTTCATAATTCGGATTCTGCAACTTTTGGGTAAGGAAACATTTAGTTGTCCAAAGACTTGTATGTTTTTACACTACCAGCATAACATTATGATTAGGCAAAGTGGTGAAGACATATCTTGTTCCTTTACATCCTAATAAATCTATATTTAGCAAAATTGTTGGTATTTCATTATAGCAACTTTTGCGCCCCTTTTTTCCGTCATGGCATCTAACATTTCTTATATTAAATAGAAATGACCTTTGGGCCCTAGGATGCACCTTGTATCAGATGCTATCTGGAACTTCTCACTTCAAAGATGCAAGTGAATGGCTTATTTTTTCAAAGAATTATTGCCAGAGACATAAAATTTCCAGAGTACTTTTCTAAAGAAGCTAGAGACCTTATTGACAAATCTAAATGTTTATAGGATCGCCATGTGGCTTATTGGGGTCTCTTATTATAAAGAAAGATAAGAATTTCGAAAAATCTTATATTAAGATTGGATATGTGAATATATATTGCTCAAAATAGTTTATAATTTGAATGGCAAAAGCTTCATTGCGACCTCAATCATTTTGAAGTTGTGACCGTATCTACCTATTATGGAATTTGGGTGACTTTACTTATTTGATCTGAATATTTTAATACATGATATTATGCTGATTTGATGGTCTGATCATAGAGCAGTTTATTTTCATCGATAACCTTATTATGAATGGTTTTAAGAACTCAAGATTACGATTGGAGATTTTTAGAATTCTAAGAGAAACAATAGCATTTGTATTGCTGTCTTATGAGTATAGAGCTTTGTGTTTAATGGTTATTTTTTTCTAGAATGATGTACGACTTCGGGATATAAATTCATGGGCTTATTGTTCTGTGTATTTATGTATATACCCACAACTAGTTGCGTGCATGATCCATGATTTCGACTTTGCTATTTCATGCCCAAAAGACTAACCTACTTTGATAAGCAGAACGTTCTTTGTAAGTACTTACTCGTGGTTAATTTCTTTTCATCTGACCAACATAATGGGGCAAATGGGTTTTGACCCTCTAAAGACCGTACCCTGTAAACAGGACTATCATTTGGCATATATGTCTAATCGATATGCATTATTTGTATGAGTAATCTTAGCGCATCTCCATTCTGGTTTATCATTCATGTGCTTAATTGATATGAAGCAAGGAACTGCATTCTAAGTGCTATATAATTTGTAGGGAAAAGCTTCAAGTCAGCAAACTCTTTAGAGCATTATCTTGGAGTTGGTCATCAAAGTCACTTCATGGAACAAAGATGCTATTGAAGGACTAAAAGGTCTCGAGCCAAATCGTACATGTCATCATTCTTTCATGTTGCTTGATACCGGCTTCTTTCATGATGATCCACACCCCGTGAATATGATCTCGAACTCTAGAAGAAAAGTCTGGTTATTCTCGACTTTGGCAGGTTATCCATCCGCTGCGGTAGTTTGGTGAGCATAAAGCAGATCCTTGTCGGTAAAATCCCAAGTTTCACCTTGTCTAATTCCTTCGAATTTTCGGAGACCTGTAACAAATCTATCCCCACGACTGAGAAGTGCCTTACGGTACATAATATATGGAAAATACGGAGTATTTGATGCTTAAAGATTTATTGATGACATGCGCGCCTTTGTAAGCTTCATGATGGCCGCTTAAAATGGAGGCGGTGGGAACTGAATGGATGACTTGGTGTGCCTTATGGGTAAAGGAGTGTTGCAGCTAGTGGAGAATACTGCAAGAAGAACCTATCGATGATACTGTTGTTTCGTAGTTCTTGTTGTTACCCATTTTAATTTATACGGCAAGTGCCAGAGGACCCAACTTATTTTAATGTGACCATCTAGTTTCGTACCCAACTTATTTTGTAGTGCCATATCCAGAACGACATGTTTATTTTTTTCATGCCATCCAAGTGAAGCAGTTGCAGTGATCTGGTTTTCTGGGAAATCAAAAGAGGCAACTCGGGCAAGGTTTTCCAAGGTGGATTTTGAGCAGAATCCGGTGTTTGTTTCCAAGGAAACAGATTTATTTCGCAATTTTTGTTCTCCCTTACTTGAATACCCATATTATATTCGGGTAACAAAAACTATCCATATTACAAACGATTTATGGAGTAACTAGGGTTGATTAATATTAACTATGGTTGAGGGATAAATTTGGAAAAAAAAAACAAAACTTAGGAAATATAGACGGACAACTGATGTTGTCCGTCAATTTCGGTTGACCCAAAAGTTGCTCGTATACAAAGAAAAATCCAAACGTTTGGATTTCTACGATGATAACCCTTAAAATTTAGCTTTCTCCTCTACTTTTCATTTTATTTTTTCTCTATTGTGTAGAACATAAGAGAAAAATTAACATGTCAGCACCGCCTTTTCTTTTTCCTACAGTCCAACCTCGATAAACCAATATTCGATAAATGAATAGCCTCGCCAATATGAATAATTTTCTCCGGTCCCGATTTGGTCCAAGGTGATAAATGAATAACTTCGCTTAATGTTTTAGTGAATAAAAAAAAATTGAATCCTTAAAAGCCCTATGAAAATATAAAAGAACAATCACTACATTATATTATATTTTTATAAAAATAAACCAAAATATATACATAATCAGTTTTTACATAAAAATATATGTAGAAAAAAAATGAAAAAAAATCATCCATGATTGAGTATCTTTTTCTTCCAACCAAACCAAAATGCACCGCATCCTTAATTTTATGCAATGCTCGCACAATTTTTGGAATATTTTGCTCGTATTGTAGCAAGTAATTTTTTTAGGTGACCATCGCTTGATAGCATCTTTAGGTGACACATTTGATACAACACTGCTATCATCTGGGTTAGGATCATTCTCATCATTCATTACCGACTCAATAATATATTTGCCTCTCGGAGATTCCATAACTACATCATTCTCGTTACGATAGTTTAAAGATGTTCGACGTCTATCACATTTTTATAACGTAAATTAGAAATGACACCAGTTAATCCTTAGATATCTTCTTCTAATTGACCATTTTCTAGTTCGAGAACATCAATATCTTCAAACCGAATCTTACAATGACATAAACAATTTGCAATTGTTTTTGCCGTCACATCAAATATCCAACCATAGTAGCAAAATTATTAGCATCCAAAATGTTAAACTTTTCAAGATTTGATGGGTCAAATTCAAGGCTTTGCAAGATGGTAGAATAAAAACACGCTGATAATGAACTTTGAATGCTCGAATAATCCTAACATCATATGGTTGATTTTAGATGTCGTGTTAGGGGGCAAGAATTTTGACCAATACCCTTTAGGTACATTTGCACATGTTCTCTTATATAATTTAACTTTTTGATTAAAAAATTATTGTCTAAATAAATAAATAAATAACCTCGCTAAACGAATATTTCAGTTTCCTTGTCCAGGAGGCATTCTCTATCGAGGTTAGACTGTATTGTCTGTTTCTTAAATTTCTCTAAAACCCACAGATACAGTGTTGATATTGTAGTGTACATACTATATATACCCTTAGAGAAGATTTTTTGGATGATTTAACAAATTTTCGATTTTTCCATACTTTTAATTCAAGTAATAAAGTGTATTTATTTAATACATAAGATTCTTTTTCTCTCTCTCTTTTAAGTAGTCAAATTAAGCTTAAAGTAAACTTTCGAAAGAGTGTCTAACCTGCCTATAAAAATTTGTTAATTAACTATATTCAGAATTTAAAAGAGATGAATATTGGGGTTTAATTTCTATAAAAGGAGTCTTAGATGGGTTGTTAATCTTCACAAATCAAACTGCTAAGGTATAGGCTATATTCAACAAAATATATTATATACTAACTAGTATATGTTCTTCATGTCTACTACTAAAACTCTTTCTCTGGTTGGTTTCCTCTTATTCACATCAATTCTTCTCCGATCCTTGTAAGTATATATGCAATCGTGCCGCACTTTCTTTCCTTTTTTTGATTAATAGTTTTATTTTCATCCACAACAAGTGCCCAAATAGATTGTTACGCATGTTTTGTGATCGATTGTTAACAAATTTGATCATAACACGCAGGAATGTGAATGCTGCTACGCATGCTTGTTTAAGCGACCTTGGAGGTCATTATTATCCTGGGAAGTATGATACTGTATCTTGGAGTCACAATGAATATTCTTGTAGTGGAGACCTCATGCGTTGGAGATATTCGCCTACAGACGATGTTGAAGGGGATTGTATAAATTGGTGTTGGGAATTTCAAGATAGTGATGGAGTAGGATGTGCCCAGATGAACGAAGATGAAACTCATAAGATTTACTGTGCCTGTTACCAAGGGTGTTAATGATCTTATATGTATAGTCCATTGGTGTCTAATATGATCGATTTTCTTCTCTTTATAAAAACTGTCACATTTATAGCTTGTTGACCAAACTTGCCGCCGATCATGAGTTTAATAGTCCGTCTTATAGTTGTGGCACAAAATCTGCACCTTTAACTAAAAACTACGATTGCAGCCTAAAATTTGTTATCGTGGCTTGACATTTAAAAACTGTCCGATGACACAAAAGTTTCTATTATGCACTAGAATACGCCACTAAAAACAATAAATTACCATTAACCACCAAAAACAATAAATTACTAAAGTTTCTCTTCTTGGTGCTCGAGGAGGATTTTAGAGCATAGGGAGATGGCGAAACAACATATTGGTGTTATATGCTAGGGGATAAGACCAATACCAGTTTCTTATATGAGAATTGGCACCCTAAAGGTAGATTAGTGGATTGGATTGATTCAACTGCTCTAGAAACTATTGGACCTTCGCATGATACTAAAGTGGCTGACTTTATTTCTGATGAGGGCTGGGATTTCCTTCTTTCATGGAAGAAAGTGTCCAAGATGTGGTGGATCATATCAAATCACTGTTGCAGATTTTAATGTTCATGAGAGAGATTAGATTAATTTTTTGGAAATCCAGCATTACAGGTCAGTTCTCCATGAAATATACTTATCTTGCTATCTCCGATCATTTAGCATCTCCTTACTGGAAGCATCTTGTATGGTTTTGAAAACATATTCATAGGCTTTCAGTTATTTTCTGGCTCGCTTTCCATAAGAGATTAAAAACCAAAAGTAAACTTTTGAAGTGGGGTGTTATTTCTGATGCCGCTTGTGTTCTCTGTGGTAGAGAGGAAGAGACGTACTGAAGATCATCTTTTTCATGATTGCATGTTTTCTTCTGGTATCTGGAGTGGTTTACTTCTAAAACTAGGTTTTGTAAGAGCTCTTGGAAATACTTAGGATGGGGAAATTAGCTAGTGCTCTCAAAACTTTACTGGTCAGGATTGTGTGTCTATTATCAAAAGACTTGCACTTAATAGATATATCTATCATATTTGGAGAGAAACAAATAATAGAATTTTTAGAAATCTTCAGAATTCTCAGGATCAAGTGAGTCTGCTTATTGTTCAAGATGTCAGATACAAAATGTCTGCAGATTTATGTAAGGAGGAGAATAATATGAATGTCAGATGGTTTATGAGCAAATGGAGGGTGGATTGCCTTTTTGTTTAACCATAAGTAATTGTTACCCACAGCTTGCCCCTTCTACGATGAAGTAAAAATACCGATGGGTCTAAGTCCGATGATCTTTGGTAGTTTTGGAGCTATTATTCGAGACCACACTTTGCTAAGGCGTTAAGTGTTGTTAGTGGTGATAGTCCTCATATTTATGTGCTTGCACATGAGCTGCAGGGTGTGGAGTTGGGTCTCAAGATGTCTCTTAAATTTTCTCAGTTGAAGGTCCATATTGCCACTGATTCCATGGCAGTTTTCAACCTGTTAACCAATCCTGAGCCTGGGCCACCTTGGAATGTGCTACAATTTTGGAGAAGAATAAAGGAGCTGGAGGTTTGTTTCTTGGAAAATGACTCATTGAATAGAGTCAGCTGATTTGTTAGCGAGGGATGTATCCTAGAAGTACTTGGGAGTAGATTCGTCATGAAGATTTCTCTCCCGATTTTAGAGAGATTCTAGCAGTTGATAAGGCTCAACAAGTTTATCATAGAAGAAGAAGATAACTTTTGTTGTTTCTTCTTTTATTTTTCTTTGATTTACTTTTTCCTTTGGTTTGGGTCTTCTTAACCCAGCTTGGGTGTTTCTCCAAAGTCTTAGCACCGTAATTTGTTGAGTTCCACAAACCCCAAAATATACAAATAATTAGTAGTTGTAATAGAAAATTATCTTAATGATTATAGACTTTAATACATTAAGATTCCTATATCATTTTAGCATGTACAAATATTATGATTGGACGAAAGAGTTGACAAATTAAAGAAGCAAATAAAAATTCATACCCATTGTTATTGGTATCACAAGAGCAAAATTTTTCTGATATAGTCATATATATATATAATAGGATAAAAGATTTTTTTTCAAAGTTTCTACAAGGGGTTCGATCGCCAACCTCCTTGAAGTTTGAGAACCATCAGACCATTTGATGGTTCTCTCGTTTCCAATCACCCTCGACCAATATATAGTTTCATAAAGAGAATTTTGATAAAGTACCCCGCTTTTTTGATACCCACTAAAAAAATACTCACGTTAGTTTTTCCATTCAGTGTTAGTTAGGACTAATTTACTTTCCGTATTTGCCCTTTTATTATTGTTATATTGATTTTATACGTCATTTTTCAGTTTCGTCGAGTCCGGTTGGATCGTTACACCGCTTTCAGGTTCGTTAAATCATTGCCCAAAAAGGGTTCATCATTTCAAGTGTTTTGAGGTTTTATGTTGGAAGAAAATGACATTCTACAAAAAAAAAATTGGGTTCGTCAAGCCCGGTTCAGGATCTTGACAACACTTTCAGATTCGTCGAGCTCCGTTCAGGATCGTTACACCGTTTTCAGGATTGTCGGAACATTTACCCTCCCCACCAAGGAGATGTAGTTCAGGGGTAAATAGGACTTTTAATTGGAAAGATAACTGCCACCTAGCACTTAACTGGATGGAATTTGACTTTTGAATAAAACGGGGTACTTTAACAAATTTCTAAAAAATGGTAGCAATTTTTTAGTGTAATGTGAAAAGTAGGGTACTTTATTAAAAAGCCCTTTCATAAATCCAACTGGTGAAATATGGTAAACCGCTATAACAACTCCCATGTGCCTACTTTGCTTTAAAGGTGTTCCTTTCACAGCTTTCAGATCAAATAATTTATTATTATTGTTATTTTATCTATTTTGTGTTTATTCGTAACTCAGAATCTATTTTATCATATGATTCTCTTTTACTCTATCTTAAATAATGAAGTTTAATAATTAAATACAAATATATGAATGTAGGCCGAAACTTCCTACAATCCAGAATTTAAAAGAGAAGAGGACTGGATTGTAGGAATTTAAAAGCGATAAATGATTAATTGAGATGGTTGACATACTATAAGGCTTAGTTTGGTATTGCTGCAGCTTTTGTAAAAGCACTTTTCTGTTGTGCGTTCTTTGTCTTTGTCTTTGTGAGAAAAAGCGAGTTAGGACGTTTGGTAAAATATTAATTAAAGTTGAAGTGATTAAAAAAGCAATCAAAATGTGTTTGGTAAAATTTGATTCAACCATTATTGTTGTAACAAATGACAAAAACAGAGACATATCACTCATGGTAGTTTTATTCAATTTGATTGGGTTTAAAAATAATTAATTTTTTTACTATATTATATTAATGTTCATACTAATTACCACTATCATTATGATTGTTAAGAAATTATTTTACTTAACAATTAAGTAATTATTTAATATTTGTTTTTATTTTCCAGTTGACAAATTAAGTAATTATTCAAGCAAAAAAATGAAACTAAAATTAAGTAATTATTTAATATTTATTTTTATTTCTACTGTTGACAAATTAAATAAATGATATATAAAATAGTTCGAAATAATAAAAAATAATAATATTTAAAGAATGCAATATAAGAAATAGTAAAAAATTGATTGTATATAAATTTAAGGGTAACTTTTGTCATTTATAAAATAAAGTAGGGATAAAAAAGATAAATCAAGCATTAAATTTATGTGGGACCACAGCTTATGCTTTTGTAGCTTTTAAAAGCTCCTCCTCCCCAGCTTTTAAAAATTAAGGAATTTGGGAAGTGCTTTGGATAAAAAGCACTTTAGTTTTTTTTACCAAACACCAACTTCAAAATTTATTGACATATATAGGTTTTAAAAGTGCTTTTGAAAAAAAATAAGCATTACCAAACTAAGCCTAAGAACAGGAGAGGATTGGATCTTTGATAATCCTCACAAATTGCTAATTGTTACTAGTGCAAGTAGAGGTGTAACACGTGTCGATCCAACACAGTCCAGCCCACAAAATCACGTGCTTATCGTACTATGTGCCGTGTTGTGCTGTGTCGGAGATTGTGACACGTCTTGTTGTGTTATGCTAAAAGGCGTATCGTGCTGGGCTGTGCCTCAAAAATAAACGTGCTGTGCCGGGCATATTAATTTGAGAAAATGAATTAAATGGACAAAATTTCTTAAAGCCGATTCTTATGGACGAGTAAAAAGTAAAGTTCGTTCAAATGGACAAAGAAAAACCAAGACACTTGTACCCTTATTTATTGTTTCATTTTCTCTTTCCAATTTAAAAAGAAATCACAAAAATTGGAATAACTTCCAAAAATATATATCCCATTTTCATACAATATATATATATTTGGAAAGGATTTTAAATTTATAATACAAAACATTTTTTTTTTAAATCTAATCTTCTCTCTAATCTGATTTGATTTTAATCTGTAAATTAAGAATTACATTGAAGTAGACCAAGCGAGCAACAAGCTGCGCCGCTAACCCTTTTTGAATTGCAAATCATATCCTCTTAAAGACAAACTCTCTCGAGGCAGGAGTCATGACATTACTGTGCATGACTTTTTGTACTCTTTTGAGGAGTCCAACCGCCTCTGGAGCCAAGAAACCAAATGTATCAAAAGCGAAGGGGATAAAGACATGTCCATTATCAAGACATGCTTTCTCATGTTTCGCTATCTTACCTGAGGCATCTCTCAGCGCTGCTTGTCCGACTGAAAACGTACCATGTCCTATGCCTACTAAAGGAGAAACCCCAGTGAGGTCAACATATGCGTGTTTACCGTTTTCCCACCCAAAAATAAGGACATCCGCTGGCCGGGGTGTTGATCTCCCCTCAAGTGGATCTGTCAAAAGTTGACAGCCGCTTCTTTCTTTGCTGAAATACCGGCCCTCCAAAGTACATCATATAGAGTATCCCTCACATGATCATGTCTATGTTTAAACCATGGGTTTACCTTACAATGGACTGCATGTTCCCTATAGGCATATATGCACCTCTGTAAAAACAAGCAGGACACCGTGTATCCGATGGGTATAACGGGATCATCAACCTGTATTTGAGAATGGCACGGTACTCCAAGGATGAAATCTTCTGTCCAAGACCCTCAATCGGAATAGCAAGGAGAAAGTCCTGGGCATGTGCTGCCTGTAGGCACCTAAAAACTGCTTTTTGTCTATCCAACAAATCATAAACTCTGTCCATATCTTTAACAACTTTACCAAAAAGAGCACTCGCCAAAATGCTTTGGGCCTTTGTGGGGGCGGTGTCTTTATTAGTAAAACTGTTAAAGTCAAAATCCAGGAAGAGTTACTTGTACCATCTCCGTGAGCCTTGTTAAAACTGTCATCCATACCTTCTACCCCACTACTCCTTAAAATATGATCTTGTAACCCTGAGATTGGACACGAGACGCTAGGAAAGCATCTGAGATGCCTTACTTACGGTATATAAGCCAAGTCCTCCATATCTAATAAGTAAGGTGGATAACCTCCATTGTAGCTCACCAAAGAAAGAACCTCCACAAACCACAATGCCCTCTATCACCTCCCTCAAGCCTCTATCAAAATCCCTCTGCTTCCATAATGTATGTTGGTGGGCAAATACGAAGTCCAAACAACAACTTGGAAATACCCATGCATGCACGCAGGAGTAACAATTCACTCTCCGAGGATCACGAAGTTTGGATAATACCTGCATCAGTTCCACTTCCTTTTCTGCTCTCCTAATGGCAAGTCCCTTTATAAACCCATCAGCTAGACTAACCGCGCCTCCCAATAATTTAACCCATTAGCTGGACGAGAGATTTCAGCCGGGAACATCCCACAGCTTAACTTTCTTCCATCACAAGAAGGCCAGAAAATTTCTATTTTCTTAATATTCAATATAAGCCCTAGCACGGGCCCTTCCCTCTGAATGACCATAAGATCCTTTGCAACTTCTGCAGTGTCACGAATAACAATACCATAGTCAAGATACCAAGCCTGTAAAGATAATGTACATTGTTCATTTATGCTTTTCATGGTGGTGGAGCACCAAAGAAAATAATAATGGCCCTAAGAGGTCACCTTGTTGAACTCCTGTAGAAGAATAAATATGGTAGTCTCCCACATACGGTCTTGCAGGGTTGACCATATATGTATTCTACCCATGGCGATATCGATGGACATATCTTGCGAACCTCAAGTAGCATAGTTGTTCGGTCAACCAAGTTGAAGCATTCATGAAGTCACGATTAACATGGTGAGGATATCATTTTTATGGTGTTTACTAACAAACTGTTCCACGGCATGAAGGATTGCCTCTGCGCCACTGTAAATACCTACTCCCAAGCTGGAAGTCCTGTAAGTATCTTTGCCATATCCTTGCCTACCCATTTCATAACTACTTTCGATACAAGACGAAGCCAAATGATCCCCACAGCAATGGGACGAATGCTTTGGTCCGTCTTTAATAGAGGTGTTAGACGTGTTGATGCCATGTATTCTGCAAGGTTAAGTGGGCAACTCCCGCGAAGCCACAAGTTCACAACCATAGTTATTACCGCCACTAAATCAGCAGCAATAGTGGAACCCTTTCCACAAAAAGCATCCAAAAGATGCTTCGTCCGAAGGCCATCCCTTCCACACGAAGTTCCCTTAGGAAATGATTTAATATAACTAAGAATGGTTCCCTCCTCTGCCACTAAGGGTGTCTCCTGAAGTGGGATAGTTAGTTTTCGCGGATGGGGCATAGTTGGGTGTTTTTCCTCAAGCGCTTTCCTTGTAATCTCATTGTTTTCTGCCACCCTAGATGAACAAATGGCTTTAACCGGGCATTTGTAAAATGCCCATCTACCACCTTGCGTAAGCAAGTTGTAACATTCTTGCTCAAACTGTTATGTTCCTTTTTCGTCATCCGTTACACCCCCTCACTCGGCGTTGGCACCCTTAATACCTCCTTTACAAGTTTTTGCACCCCTGTGTTCACCCCAAGTTGCTAAAGCTTTTAGGATTTGTGTTTTCGAATTGCCTTACGGTTCCGGACTTGCTTTACGATATGCCCCCAGGACGAAAAACCCTCAATGTACAACGAGGGAGCAACAATAGTTTTACCCACTGTGTAACGGACTTAGGTTCTGCTGCCACCTTTTGAAGTGTTGCCTTCAAGGTGTGTGAAAATTCAGGTCTGCATCCCCTTGGGATGCTTTTGACTGTATGGATAGGATCCCGGAAGACTGCATCCAATGTCTCCACAGCAAGTTCAATACCGAGTTCTCCCATCTGGACTAAACTTCCGAGCAAGGACGAGGTACACCTATGATTACTTCATCCATATTACCAATAGCTTCACACATTGCAGGCCGCACCTCGATGTGCCCCTCGTGTTTACATGCCCTACTCCAAGCCTGTATGCTCATACAGTCAAAACACAGCCATTGTTTCAAGGTCTTAAGAGTGTCCTCTAACCTAAGAAACATATCCAAGTCGCACCTAATGGCTTGATGCAGTACATTTTTCCTATCCTTGTTACACAAATGTTGTCTCTTCACATGGTGGATCAAATGTGCAAATCCCTTGCTCCCTGTACCAGCATCTGGGCACCCGTGGAAATCTCTGAAAGGGCATAGCAGGGTGTCTTTACTTGTAGAAGGCATTCAGTCACAACGACAAACAATAGAAGAGCATGCAGTTCCAGCAACAAACAAAAGAAAAAATAAAAATAGTTTCGCCTAGATAACAAGCAGATATCACGCGGTACCACTATCAGCAATGAAGACAGAACCAGAAAATAAAAACTATGAAACCCTAAGAAACGCCGTGTTCACAAGAGGAGAATCGACTTGAAGAACAAAACAAACAGAGGCTGTAAGAAAACCCTAACACCACCCTAACCCATCGAGGTGATGGTGGTGGTGATGAAAGGAAGGAGGAAGTAGTTCTGCAGGCGAAGGTTCTTTAGCTTTCAGGCGAAGGTTCTCTTTTAGGCGAAGGATTTTTTTAGTTTGTTGGTTTTTTTTTGGTTCTTTTTGATTAGTTTGAGCTTGGACGGACGGATAAAATTTTAAAAGACAAACAGATGATCCTACCATCCCAGTTTCATCCTAGCCAAATACATCTAGAGGCCGTGATGTTTGTAACATCCTTCCATTATGGAGATATTGATAACCCTCTTAACTATTTCCACATCAATTAAAAAATAAATGTGCCATTAAAAAAATAAGTGAAAAAATTAATGTTACAACCATAGAAAAGTAAAGAAAATTATTTGAACCATATCCTTAAAAATATAAAATAAAATTAGCTAGCCTTCACTTATATCCTTCCATGGCTCCGGCTTCCTTCCGGCGATTTTTCTGGCGATTGAAAAACCAGAGAAATTCTTCAGATTTGCTCGAGCCGTTCTCACTTTCATGATTCCCTTTTTGATTTCTTTTCGTTTTAGATCTTTCTTTTCCCACGACACCCTTTTGTTTCCTCTTTTCGTTTTTTTTTTTTAGGGTTTTAGGGTTTTCACCATTTTAATGCCGAGAAAAACCAGGAATTCTTCTTCTCGGCTTCAGCCTGTTGCTGTTGTCGTGCCCCTGGATACTTCAGTCCCACTGTCTTCTTCCCTTGAAGATGTTTCCGATGGTTTCTACCATTGTCCGTTGAAGGGTTTTCATAGATGTGGTGATGGCGTTAAGGGGAGGGGATATGTTAGGGGATCGTTTCTCCGGCATGTGCAGGACAAACACTTCTCCAATGAAGATAACATGACCTTTTGCAGAGAACTCATTACTACAGATACTGGGGTTTTTCAGGCCTGGGATGTTGTTCTTCGACAACTTCGCATGTGGTTGTGCTGTAAATTCTTACATTTGCATGCTTTGGTCCTACAGATGATTCAGCATCTGTTATTCATGGTTTGCCTGCGCTTGTAAACCTATTTGCCACGCCTGCTGATGATTCTTCTTTGCCGGTTGTCACTGCAGCTCTTGGAACAGTCGAAGGTGAGTCTGACTTTTCTTTGGAACTGCTGCACTCGGTTTTTCAGAAGCAGGTTACCACTGTATCTTGCATGCCTCACCAATGCAGACTTGCCTTCTCGAGATACCTCAAGCTCTGCCTTGACAAGGTTTTAGCTAGCCCGGATAACACTTCTGCCTGGGTAAGACTTCTCCTTCTTCCCACCATCACATTGCAGGTCTGCACCTAAATGTTCTCATAGAGAGAAGTCGAGTATGATAAGGAAAGCTGCAAGTCAAGGCCATTAACCAATCCCGCTCTGATTAGAAGGATGTTAGCAGTGGTTTAGCTTTAGTCTGTAAGCTGATTCAACAACCAGTTCCTTTTCCACGCAAACATAAGGTGAAACAAGATGTTTCGAACTTGAATGCGTGCAAAAAGAAGATCAGTTGTGGACACTTTTCAGCAGCTATTCGTGTTTTGTCTTCCAGCGGTGTTACTCCTCTCAACGAAACAACCTTGGATGAACTGAAATTGAAACATCCAGCAGCCCCTCCCCCCCTTATTCCCCCGGAACCAGTTTGTGGTGACTCAATTGTTGTTGATTCAAAAGCGGTTTTTGGTGCCATAAAAAGTTTCCCTAGAGGAACCTCCTACGGTCGGGATGGTTTGCACAACACTTAATGGATTCTTTGTGTGGTGCGGCATCTGCTGTAGCGGATGATTTGATTTCTTCAATTACAGGGGTCGTCAATTTATGGTTGGCTGGGAAATGCCCCAGTGGTTTAGGCGAGTTCATTGCTAGTGCACCCCTAACACCATTAGGGATGCACAAGAACCGGACTCAAACCGGTGAACCGGACCAGAACTGGAAAAAAAGAACCGAAACCGGCCCGGAACCGGTGTTGGCGGTACAGGGAACGGGAATGGAACATCAGAACCGGTGTAGACCAGGACAGGTACCAATTCTAACCTAATTCCAGGCCACCCCGGACCCATAGTACCCACTCATTTTCTGAGCCGTAGATTATAAAATTAAGATTAATCTTAACCGTCCACATATCATATATATTCCTAAAAACCTAGCCGCTATTACTCATACTCTTCTCTTCTCGATTTCTTTTTTCTTCTTCATTTCTTTCGGTCTCCACAGAGAGCCAACGCCAGCACTCACCGTTACAGGCTCCACCACCAGAATAACCACTATCTTATAATTATTCGTCTTACTCTTTTGTTCTTTACTTTTGTTTCCACTTTTTCTTCTTCCAAGGAAAGGAGCGGAAGTTATACTTCTTCTTCATCACCATCTGGAATAAGGTAATGGTTACTTCTTCTTTATCATTCTTCTTTTATTTCTCTTTACTTCAATTTGTCAGTCTTTACTTTGATTTTGGTTTAGTTATGTTCAATTTTGTTTCAATTTTTCATGGGTTTGCTGTAAAACGAAACCCTAGGTTTTATAATTTTGGGGTTTTCAGAAATGGGCGTTCTTATGTATGATTTCTGTTTATTTGTATGATATCTGATTATCTATTGATGATTATCTAATTGATTCTTGTGTGGATTTTTTAGGGGTTTGTGTGAATTAAATTAATTCAGTGGATTTTTTCTCAACAACAATAGGTAATTATTTCTAACTTGTCTTTGTTATCTTATTTCATGGATGAAAACTATAGTATAAGGAGTTGAATTGAAGTTTGTTATCTTATATGCATATATGTCGTTGTTAACAAAGTATGTTTGTAACTATCTGAATTGTGGTCTCTCTTTGATTTTTCTCTTTCTTTTGTATCCTTTTTTGTTGCAGCCTCGTAGACTTATGCAATAGAAATGGAATTATGGAAACTTGTCGCAATCCTGGAGACTTATGGAGTATAAGTGGAAGTTTAGAACTACTAAAATGTTGTTTTTACTTTTTTTTTTATGCTGTATTTTTGAATTTAAACTTTGAACTCAACTTGTTTGTGTGTTTGTTATCTTAAAAACACAAGTTGTTTAAGTTTTACTGGACTGTTATTTTGTGTATCAAATTTGCAGGTAAAAACCTTAAGTCTAGGTCTTGTACTGTACGGTCTTACTGTGCACAGATACAAGTCCGAGTGCAGTGCAGTGCAGGTCCTCAAATTGAGGAACCGGTCAACTCCGTGTACATGTCACTGGTTCCAACAAAACCAAACTGTACTTAGGATCATATGAAGGTATAAACACCATTATTGAAGTCGGGTGGTGGTCTTAGGCCCATATCTGTTGGTACCATTTGGCGCAGACCGGTCTCAAGATTCTTTGCTTTTACATTGGTAAGGCCATGAATTCTTACTTGGGGGATCATCAATTCGGTGTTGGTGTGCCTGTGGGTGGCGAGAGTATTTTACATGCTGTAAATAGCTTGCTGGAGCTTAAGGGTTAGTCTGTCGGTTTGTCAATGTTGCTTGTTGACTTCTCCAATGCTTTCAATATGGTAAGCCGGACTCATTTCATAAAGGAAGTTCGACTTCATTGTCTAGTATTTCACGTTGGGTTGAGTTTTGCTATAGTAGGCCTGCTAGACTTTATTACGACCAATATATTCTGTCTTCGGCCCTTGGTGTTCAACAAGGGGATCCTCTCGGTCCGTTGTTGTTTGCCTTGACACTTCATTCGCTTGTGAAAAACATTGCTTCTCAGTGTAAAATCGATTTGCATGCATGGTACCTTGATGATAGGACTATTATTGGGGATACTATCGAGGTGTCTAAAGCGCTGAACATCAATGAGTCTGAAGGCCCGGCCAGGAGTTTACATCTCAATATAAAGACAACAGAGGTCTTTTGGCCAACTACTGATCCTAGAAGTTTTGAGGAGGATGTTTTTCCCCAAGATATTGGCAGACCTAATACAGGGGTTGAACTTTTGGGGGGACCAGTGAGTCTTGATTTGGACTTTATCAGCGATATGGCGATAGCTAGAGTTCACAAGGCTATCCAGCTAATGACCTCCATCAAAAAACTCAAGGACCCTCAGAGCGAGATGTTATTACTTAGAATTTGCACCGGTGTGTCCAGATTGTACTTTGCTATGCGTACTACCAACCCTGCAGCTTTACAAGAGGCCATTGAATTATTTGATGATTACTTATTTCAGTACTTGAGGCTCTTAGTCACAGGAGATGTGGCGGGCTTTGGGCCGTTGCAATGATGAATTGCTACTCTCCCTATTAAGGACGATGGCTTTAGCATTTACACCATGGCAGACACTCGAAAATATTGTTACTGGCTTCTCAGAGTCAAACAGTTTCGGTTCAAAAGGTGATTCTGGGTAATTTATTCTCTTTAGACAAAGTTTCTGCTTATCAATCGGCTCTTCAGAACTTCATCCAGGTATGTAGTTTACCTTCTAATTATTGTGTTGCCCACCCCCACCCCCCACCCCCTTTTATGCACTCCCGAGCAGTCACTTGTTTCGACATAGTTAAGAAGCAAATCCCAAACCAATTTTCAATGTCTCAGAAGAGATTTCATTTTATGGCGGTGAAATCGTGTTAAACATGCTCAAGATTACCTTTTGGAAATACCTATTAGTGATCTGAATCAATGCCTTGGTCCAAGACAGTATCGAGCGGTTGTTTTTTACAAACTTGAAATCCCTTTGTTCACTGAAGGTGGTCTGTGTTCCATCTGCAACAGACCCATGGATATTTTTGGGGACCATGCTCTTCATTGTTCCAAGGATGTTGGGATCAAATTTCGACATGACCAAGTATGTGACGTAGTCGTTGATATTTTTCACAAAGCTAGTGTGCCTGTGCGTAAAGAAGCGGCCCTTGGGCTCCTGTCTGATGATGTCAAAGATTTACGCCCTGCGGACATCCTTGTTCTTACCTTGGAGAATGGCCAAGATGTTTGTATGGATGTTACAGGTGTCTCTCCCTTCACAGGTGAGGGTATCCGTGCTTTTGTCCCAGGTCAAGATATTTCTAATGTTGTTGCGCGCAAAAGAAACAAGTACTTGGATCAATGTACTTCACATGGTTATGGTTTAGGTGTCCTAGCCTTTACCACGCTGGGCGAACTTGGAGATGATACTTTGTGTTTTTTTAAGAGATTGAAAAATTATCTTGTAAGTAATGACAGTAGTGGTGTTGGGAAATTTCTTTTTTATAGGCTAGGTGTCGCTATTCAGAAGGGGGTTGGTGCTCAGCTTGTTGCTAGGCTTCCAACTAAAGTTATGTATGAATCTCTATAGATTCCTTCACCAATAACATATTCTTTTTAAAAATACAAAAATAATTTTCATTATACTCATTGTATAAAGGGGAAAATCGAAAAATACCAAGAATAATTTTCATTATACTCACATTATATAAAGGGAGCAATCGAAAAAAAATACATATCAAAAAATGACGCACCAAAAATTTACTCTTCCTTCGTAGGCATAATTTTAATTTTACCAATCGAATAAACCAACCTTCATTAACCTGCAAAGCGCAAATAACAATATGCATGGTTACGATGTGTATAACCCAAAGAACAAAGAACTTTAGAATAATTTTCCAGCATCCACAACAAATTTATTTTCGACCGAGACATTTTGACTAATCGAAAAATGAAGCATGTTTTCATCCGTAAGAAATTTAGCATTCTTGGGAACATTTGAGCATTCTTGAGATCATGACTATTTATTCATCAGATCTTAATGTCGTGGATAGTTAACCAAAATTAGCAAAATAAACAAAAAGAAAAAAAAGAGAAACTCAAGCAAAAGGAAGAACAAAAAAACCTTAATCGAGATTATTGTTTATTTTTTTGTATCGACATCACAAACAAAAAGAAGAGAAACAAAAAAGGAAACGTTACAAAAAGGTGGAAAATGTTGATCACGTACCTTTTTGCTAAGGTACAATCACCAAGCTCACAAAGTTCACCGTTGTTTTAGATTTTGTGTCCTCTTGGTGGTATGTTTCTACACCGACAAACGTTACAAAAAGAGCCATCATAATTGGGGATAAAATTAGGACATGCTACTGGGTAATTAAGGTATGTAGCTCGCTTTTTCCTTTTTTGATCAGACCAGAAATAAATATCCTCATCTATCCTCCTCTATTTATGACCCAAATTAGAGCTAACTAATTTTTTTTCACTTGATTTTCCTCCCCTAATTATCCTCCCACAATCGTGAGCAATACTTACCCATAAATAAGATAGAAACGTTCATACTATAAAGTCTGCATGCAAATAAGCGGTTGACACATAATAGCCAATTACATAAGGAAAAAAAATGTCAAAAAAAATTATCACTAATTAGAGTTATTCAATTATTCAATTACAATTATAAAGTCAGCATGCAAACAAACCTGTATGAATAGAGAGTGTATTTATTCAACCTTCAAACTCATTCACTCATTTTCAACTTTTTTTTTTTGGTGTTTTTTATACACGTTTAACCTAAGAGTATCAACATGTCCAACATGGTGTTTTTTATTTAAACGGTTAACCTTCAAACTCATTCACTCATTTCCAACTTATTTAAATGAGTACATTATTAACCTAAGAGTATTAACATGTCAAACATGATTAGCTGCAATCCTAAAAAATCCATGGCCCAAAATGTGTTTGTTTCTTTTCATGAATGCATGATTGCCATGAAAAATACCCTGCAATACTCAAGTTTTGTGTTGTAAGAAAATATGAAGAGTTTGTTGGTTTCATGGCAACCAACGAAGTCACGATATTTTGAGTCTCTGAATATCATTAGGAATATCAAAAACTATTAATTTAAGTCTAAAGAATATCAAGGGAACTATTAAACTATTATTTAAGCATAACCGAATTTATAATTATTTGGATTAAGATTTTCATGTGTATAAGTTCTCATGGGTCGAATTAAGCTTCATAACGTGTGGTAATTATTAAAATCATCACAACCAAAAATTATTCGATCTCATGCCGTTACATTTCACTGCAGGTTATTTCTAGTTATCTACAAAATAAGATCCATTATTGATAGTAAAATTCAAAAGTTTTGTTTCAAAAAATAAAATAGCTACGATGAAACTGGTTGCATGTCGGCATAAACTAAAATAAAAAATATTGTTCTTAAAATAGCTAGGATGAAACTGGATGCACCCTGAATTAAACAAAAAAAAAAAATTATTCAAAAATTAACTAGGATGAAACTGGATGCATCATGACTTAAACAAAGATATTGTTAGAGCTAATTTTATACTTATTATGGTGTTTTATGTGTAGGTATTTTTGGCTAGCTAATAAACATTGTTGGAAAAATCGGCCCGAAAATTTGTCTAAAGCACCCGCAGGAAATGATATTGGCACACACAATTTGGGTAAGGGGCACCCTCTAGGGCACCCCAAGGGAGTTGTTAAAGGCACCCCTACTCTGGATATGGGGCGCCTCTCCTTCTTCTTCGTTCAAACAACGTTTTTTGGCGGGAAACTTATTTCCTTTCTTTCAGAATTGTCCGGATCGTACTTGGAGGATTTGGAGTGTGATATTCTCGTAGATATGGGTTGGAACCACCCTGTTTTAGTTAAACAAGGAATTTATGTTGGCAAGATTCGAAAACTCAGGGATTAATCTTCGATTAATAGGAAACAGGGGCTTGGAGAGTATCACGTGATTTTGGTTGAAAATATGTAAACTACTAGTTGAAGATAAGGGAAGAATGGTAGCTGCTCGATTCCATAATATCTTTGAGAGAGTATGGGACGTGGGAGAAAAGTAGTTGATATTTTTTGGGATTAACTTGAGTTATACGGGACTGTTGGCTATAAAAAGGCTCATTCGAGTCATAAGGAGGTTTATGAAGTCATTGGAGCAAATGAGAAGAGAATTTTAGAACACCACAGAGGTGAGAAGATCGAGTTGCAGTAAGTATCGTTTTCCACTGCTGCTGAAGAACAAGTGATAGTGATACATTGATTTCTTTGTAACAGTCCGTCCATTGTAACATCTGTTTTGTAATGCCGATATATCGTTGTAAACAGTTTGTTTTATTGTTTCTCATCCTTTTCATCAACTTTTGAACCATAAACTAATATTTTGAGCAAGTGATTAATATGAGGAGCTAAACCCCATTGCTGAGGCGATATAGGAAGCTATTTTTCCAACAAAAAGTGGTATATTCTATTTTATCTATTTATTTGCAATTATTTTATGATTATTTGCCTTGATTGAAAATTGTTTGAATGATTTTTGTTAAGCAATGTTATTTCTTTTGATAGAGCATGCTTGGCCATAGGTTTTTGATGCTCTACACTTTGGATTTACACTTATTATTTTGAAAATCTACTTGTTGCAATAATTTAGAATCACATTGAACGCAAAAATTGCATAAATATAAATATTTGATTTATCACTTTGAACTTGGAAAATAGTGGAATCTTTGCCTCAGTGTTCTTTTAATATTGATATCATCTTTGTCTGAGTTTTCTATAATTATTAGTGAGTTCTCTATTTTAGCTTTTAAATTTAAGTCTAAAAAATCCTTCACGGGTTCGAGAAACGAAACTCTTTTTACCACTATCTACAAATCACATCAATTTTTGGAGACGCCGACGCGGACTTGTTTTTAGGGTTTTAGATTTATTTTATTTTTAGGTTTAGTTTTATTTTTATTTTTAGATTTTTACTAACTTTGTTCTATTTTACGTTGCTGGGTATTTATCTTTTGTGTATAATTATAAATTAATAATGAATATGTGTTTCATGTGTTAAAAAAGTACTGTTTGGAAACATTAATAAAACACGAACTAATCATTTTTTGACATGTCTTAAAATAAAATAAAATTATATACGGATAAATAAAACATTAAGATGAGAACTTAAGAGAAATTCAAAAGGTTCTCCAATCTCAAAAATAAAATTCTTTTATTGCATTTTTGAGGCAAGATTATTTGGCTCATTTTAAGCTCAGACTCATGCAAAACATAAACTCGAGCCCAACGTATTTCATCCTACCATCCAAAACCAATTCACTTTCTAGTTCTAGTTTGATTCCTCTCCACTACATCTCTTTATTCGAACTATATCGTTGATTCATCGATTTGCATATGATCAAGAAGAAAATATCTAGTGGCACCTCACTTGCTTATTTCTCAAAGTTTAAATTATTGACGAAAATTTGTCGTTGTGATCTAAAATGTTCTCGAAATATCTCGTGAATTGCACTATAATTTTACAAATGTATATTGAATCCGCTAATAGATTCAATTATTAAAATTCTATATTGAATCACCAACTTCATTCCTCTCTTGCCAATATTTACGAGGACAACTTTTCTCGTCGACCTTTTAAGAAAAAGTTATGTAGTAACTGGCAACACTTGCTTTTATTTTGCATTAAACAATTGACATTTACTTTCTAACTTAACAAATATGTTTATCATATGCTAAAAACATACTGTATTGCAAACATAATAAAAAGAACCGTTTTTTTTTTCTTTCAAAAGTCATGAAATGGAATAAAATTAGATTATGGATACATTAAGATTGGAACTTGAGAGAAACTCAAAAGTTTCTTCAATATCTAAAACAAATCTCTTATAACATTCTTCTAGATTCGTCTGCATTAATTTTTTGATATTTTTATTTTATTTTATCTTTTGATAAAAAGAATTCTATTAACTAGAAAGCAAACCCAGTTACATGCTCGCCGGAGCTAATTTTTTCAAGCCATAACTTATTCCAAGATTACATATGTGAGGATGATCTTCGATAAATCCACAACGAGTTTCTTGTAAAGATTGGTTTCGTAAAGCAACTTCAAATCATGCCTAAGATCCCATAATTAGGGGTGTCAAAAAGGCCAGGCCATCCCAAGACTGTTCTGGCATGGCCTGTATAAACAGGCTAAAGCCTGGCCTGGCCCGTCACTAAGTATACTAGGCCAGGCCCAGGCTTTAAACAGGCCCAGGCTGGGCTCAAGTTTTCGGCCTTTTAGCCTGCTACGACCAGGCCTGCTTTGGCATGGGCCTGTGTGAGCCTGTCGGGCTAGGCCTGCCACGGCCTGTATAGTAGGAAATATAATAACTATATAGTTTGTTCGTCCAAAAATATCTCTATTGGTGGGGTGATTCGAACTCATGCGCATAAATCTTTGAATGGGAAACCCACCACTGAACCACAACATGTTATACGCCTATCTATCAAATTAGTTTTTTTCTTTTTGAAAAGGAATCTATCACATTAAACTTAGTTATTTGTTAGGGATTTTCATTTTTCATACATAAATATAAAAATGGAAACACATAAGATATTTACAAACTAATTAGGACATGTTTGAGCTTTAATATGAACTCTAATATTAGATTTTCCAAGTATATAGTTGTTTCAATAATGTCGAATAAAATTATATTTATGTCAGTAATTTATTTAAAGCAAGTAATAAAAGAAAATCTTATTATAGTAAGCATGCATTGATTTATTTTCTTTAATTATAGCTAAATGGGTGTTGCTTTATTTTTAGTATTAGATGTTAGTTATGTGTTGGATTTTTTTTTCATTACCTAATATAGATACTAGTATTAAAATTGGAATATTTTTGTATTAATTTTATCTCATTAATGATTACTTTACCTAATAATAAACATAGACATTTTGGACACCAAGGCAGTGACGACCAAATGGTTTACACCAGAAGCATTCAGAGATGTTGGTCTCGAGTTCGAGTCCCTTGGATCCCAATTTTTTGAAACTTTAAAAGAAATAACAGGTTAGACCGGCCTAGCCTGGCACAGTTCAAAGCAGGCCTAGCTCTGGCCCAGGCTGGGCTCAGATATAGGCTTCTTCGGCGAGCCAGCCTGGCCTATTTAATTGACAGGTTAACCTGAGACTGTGCCATAGGCCAGTTGGTTGAGAAAATATAGTAGGGCCCAGGCCAGGCCGGCCTGTTTGACACCTCTACCCATAACATGTCACTCCTCAACATTTCAATCACCAATGAATTATTAGATGAAATCTCCAGTGGGAACCATGCACTACCCACTACACCATATCCTAGTTTTAGCAACACTTCAATTTTGGGGATGTGCAATGGATATAGACGTTGCACCCGTTGCAACCTGTATATCCGTTGCGCACCTAAAAATACGTTGCACAAAATGTTAATTATTAGGGAAAGGAAAAAAAGAAAAGAAAATAAGGACGCGCTTGTATTTATTAAATTAGTTTGAGGGCTAAATTGTCTATCTAATTTATATTATCTCTCTTTTATTTTCTTTTTTCTTATTTTCTTTTTATTTTATTTTCTTATCTCTCAGGCATCGAGTTCTCCTCCCCCTATTTTGCTTCTCTTCCAACCCTAAGCGTATCTCTGAATCAAACTCAAGTTTTCATAAATCAAACTCTGTTTCTCCAAGTCTAAACCCTAGATTCTACTACAGGTATAACCATCTCTCACTCTCTAACCATTTTCAGATCTTAATCTGTTCTTACTATCGTGGGTTTCATTTTTTTTTTTTTGCTAAGTTTAATTTGGGGTTTTTTATTTGGTGAACTATTCTCTTCGATTTCCTGTCTAGGTTTGTTAGATGAGCTAATTTAAATCTGGGTTTGTGTTTGATTTTATGTTGTAGTATTAATTGATTATTGTTTGTTTATTCTCTTTTTTTCTTTTTTTTTTCTATCTCTGGATCTGTACGATGAGTAAGATGTACTCGAATCTTCTGTAATTTGTAGTTCTTGATTTTTTTTTTTTTCAATTTGGTTGAATCTGGGTCTTCGATTGAAGATTTAACTGGATGACAAGTTTGATTCAATTATAAAAGTGATTGAGTTTTTTGAACCTATTTTAAGTTTCTTCTCTGAACTTTTATTCTGAAATCTGAATTTTGAAGAGAAATACTTGAGAAAATCTTTGGAGTTTTTCTTTTGGAATTTCAAATTGAACTAATCTAGTGTTTATGTTTTCCGTGAAAGGTGATTGAGAGCAAAAGTGTTAGAATGGATATTGTTCTTGCAGCTGAAGATTATGAATGGTGATTGAGAGCACAAGTGTTGTTCAACCATTGATTCCGATCTTTCTCCATGTATATCTGTGATAATCCAAACGTTGATGTGGGGCACCAGAACGTGTTGGCATGCTTGTTTTGTGGCCTCTTCAATTTTGGGGGTCATTCCGTTCTGTTCTGGCGTCTAACAAAAATCTTCTTCCATATTATGATACCAATTTATGATTTTTATTAATGATAATGATTACTTGTCTAATTTTTTTTAATGAAAATGATTACTTGTCTAATTTTATATGAAGGGCTTAATAAGTGGCTCAGAACTAAGAGAACAAGCTGCGCAAGGTCTAGGAGAATTGATTGAAGTGACTAGTGAGAAAGCACTTAAAGAGTTCGTGGTCCCATTACCGGGTATGTACTAGATTAAATCCTAGCATGATGGGTGCATGCCTTCATAATTCAACTAATTATTTTCTGATAATTCTCATCTGCCAAAAATTGTACATTATCGTGATTTACAATCTTTTGCTTCTGAGTGATGACTTAAGCTTCGGTACCATGTTAAGTTTTTTGTTGCACTTTTTGTCACAGGCCTCTCATTCGAATCATAAGCGATCGATTCCATTGGCAAGTAAAAAGTGCCATTTTGTCAACCTTGTCTATCATATATAATAACCAAGGGTGGGATTGCACTTAAGCCGTTTCTTCCTCAGCTCCAGACAACATTTATTAAGTGCCTGCAGGATAGCGCGAGGTCAGTCTAGCTGCTTCTATTTTGTTATTTTTTTCCGTACACTTGAATGATTTTCTTGTTTTCTCTTCGCTAGGCAAGCACTGTAAAGTATATGCAGCACTTCCATTGATTTAATTTTGTGTTCCCATTTTTATGTATGGATGTGTGAACTTCTAGCTATAGGTTGATTGGTCTTTTTCTAGGTTGTACAGAGTTTTTAAATTGTAGGCTCTTGAGGAAACATGTCCCTCTTCGTTATACTCATGATACTATATGTGTTTGGTAACTTGTTAGCTCAAGGTGGAATGTGCCAGTTAAATGAGGACTTCCAGAATTCGCCTACCTATATTCACGCTCTTCTATGCCTTCTTCTTACTAAATTGTTAATATTACAGGACTGTGTGTTCTAGTGCAGCTCTTGCACTTGGAAAGCTTAGTGCTCTTAGTATAAGGGTTCATCCTTTGGTGACAGACCTTCTTTCCAGTTTGCAGGTTTATGTTTCTTACTAGATCTTTTGATACATAGTATTTCTAAAGTAGAATAGTTTCCAACTGCCAAAATATTATCTTTGTTTTAGACATCAGAAGGTGGAGTACAAGAAGCTGTATTAGCTGCTTTAAAGGGTGTCATGAAGCTTGCAGGAAAGAGTGTTAGAAATGTTGTTAGATCTCGTGCCGTTGGTCTTTTGAAATATTTTGTGAGTCAAGTTTCTTTTGCATAGTTGAATATCGACCTCAACCAAAAGTCTCTGATCTGAAATTTATCTATGTGAATCTTCTCTTACATCAGGAAAAAGATGAAGTACGTAAGTCAACAATTTGGGTTTTATTTACTTGGTGATTTTCAATGTTATATCTCACCGTACGTCTTACTTTCTCTACTCATCTTTTTGTGTTTGAAATTGATTAATGGGTTGTTCATGATGGTTAATTGAGTTGCTTACTTTATTTTTTAGGTTTAGTTCTTTGATTTGGGTTGTTTCTGGAAATAGTTTAAACCAGAAGCTTAAGATTTTGTTGTTTTTTTCTTTTTAATCTACTTTTTGGATCTGATTCCATTTTACAACTTTGGGATTTTCTATTTTTTTCCTCTTCATATGGCAATACTATCTGCAAAGACGATGGGATTTTGTGTTTTATTTCTCTTCATATGGCAATGCTAGCTCCAAAGAATGTTGGTTTGAGGTTTTGCTGATTTAGTAGGTGGAGATTTTGTTGATGGAGGTTGTATTAGTGGTTTTGCTTTTCGTTGTGGTGGTAGTTTGACTGTGAAGCTGGTGATTCTGCAGTTATTGGCGTTATGGGTGGTTGTTGGTGAAAACACAATCCGTGAAGTTTGGAAGGGTAGATATGGTTCTCTACAAGGTTAATACTCTGGTGATGATGTTGTTTATTGATGATGCTCTACAAGCTCAACTATGACTTGTTCTTATTTTAGAAATGTTGTTTGATGATGGTTGCATTTTGAACTTATGTGTATGGCTTAACTTGTATGGTGGTTGTGCGGGCTGTTGTTCTTGATCATATACTTGAAGTACTTTGAAAATTTTATTTGTTGCCAATGCAGCGACAAAGAAGGAAATTGGGCGTACGAAAGCTAACACTTGAAGCAAATGAAGATAGAGTTGGGTCAATCAATGGAAATGGAAAACACACATAGAGAATTTTTGGTGAGTTGGCTGGTGTGTTGGTTTTCTCTCTACATTACAGTGTTGAGATCTTTGTAATAATGTTTTTATAGGAATTTTTGTTCCCACCTTGGCATGACCAGCCAAGCTGTAGCATGGATTGCTTATTTCTTATGGCTTCTCCCTTTCCTTACTAGTATGTTTGTCTCTCCTAATTCAACAAATTATAGCTTCTAGGTTGAGATCAAGTTTTTTGTTCTTATGTGAAGAGTGAATGCTTAGATATGTATGAAGGTTCAGATTCAGATTTATCCCATATGGATATGAGCAAGTTGTTGTTCTAAAGTCTAACCTATGATCTGAAATCCCTCTCCTTCTTTAAAGCATTGTATGTAGAGATCTGTTTGTTTTGTTGTATTAATTTTCTTAACTAGAAGGTACTTCACTCCCTTTAATTTGTCATATTTTTGCCTGTCAACGGAAGCCCATTCACTTATATACTCTTTGCTTCAGGATCGGATATACTCTTTGCTTCAGGATCGGCAACGCCGGTGTTGTTTTGAGGATGGTCCTCATCCAATTTGAAAGACTTTTATGTTTCATGGCCTTTTATTTTACACTCTTCAGCCTTGTGCAACGATTCAAAACCTCCCATAATATTGGCCATTTAGGACATCAATACTATTACTTCTTTTGTGTTAATTTTAATTCAACAATAAAAACTTGATTACTTTGTCTTCTTAACTGAAACTAATCACATTGTCTTTTTTCTAATTTCAGCCATTACCTGTTGTGAACCCACTTTTTATTAGATGAAAGCATGGCAGTCCAAGAACTTAGAGGAGAGAAGACGAAACACAACCCAGGAGACAGAAAAAGTGTGGCACCTATGGCATACATGGACATAACAAGACTACTTGTCAGTGTGGGAAACAACCAAGGCAATAAGAGATTTTCAAGTTGCAAGCGAAATTGGTGGGACTTTTACATCCACTAGAGTAAGGTAATTCATTGGAGCATACCCTACAACATGAACTAAAGGTGATCTTTGCAGAGGTTCAATTGAATCCGCTGCTTAGCTTAAAGATGAGTGACACTGACAACGAGGTAATTTGTCATGATGTTGTGTATTTGTTGTTCATTTGCTTGTATTATTTTTTTTCTTCTAGTTAGTTTATCTCATCGACTTTTTAGGCATTTGATGTTTTAAGCAATAAGAGCCCAATGAAATCATAGATAACCATAGGAACAGAAATATGCCAAGATTGACCGTACGTTATTGGGTTCAATGTCGCTAGTGTAAGTTTTTGTAATAGTTTTTTTAATAGGAATATTTTATATGAGAATATACAATAAAATATACAGATTTTGTAATTCTTTATTTTTTTTTGATTCTCATTATATATTCTGCAGAAATCTGCCGAAATAATCGTCGATTTTTTTTAACCTGTGAATAGTTTTGCAACGTATATAAATGTTGCTCAAATTATTGTAATATGTTGGCTAAATTAATCCAAGCGTTGCTCAAATTTGAAAATCGGTTGCTCAAATTAGAAAATAAAACGTTGCTACACCGCTTGAGCAACGTTTATATGCGTTGCACAAATTAATTTGAGCAACGGATTTTGGCGTTGCACGGATATTTGCTACGCCATATTACCAACGGATATACGCGTTGGTTAAATTCATTGCAACGCCTATATCCGTCCCAAATCGTCTGTTTTAGTGTAGTGACCCCCAATATATATTTAAGTGCAAAGGCCAATATCAACCATTCATAACCCCTAATGTCATATTCTAAATCTTTAGAAAACATAATATCTCTGGTACAAAAACCGGTTCATATCCGAATCCGGATAATGAACCACCACCGGGCTTTTTCAAATTTATGAGTCGCTTTTTCAAGTTTGAGACTAGAATCAGATGTGAGTCGAAACCAACCTTTTTTTGCAGATCGACCTCTAATGACAAATTTCTCGTTTCGAGAATCCAATTTTTTAGGTGGAGGTGGTAACCAAAAGGGTGGCCTGGTAAGAATGGAGAGTGCCTAAAAACATATCTGCTTCTATTGTATATTGGGCCATATAGTGGGATTGACCCAGTTAGGGATCTGATGGGCCTGAATTTTAGACCGAGGAATAAGTAACTCAGTTGTTCGTCTATCTTGACGACACGCGGGAACGCAAATTTGACAAAAAACTTGTAATATTCGTAGGAGGAATACGAATCATATGGATATGAAGTTTTGGGCGAAGAAGATGAAGACGAAGTAATCAAATAAAAAAAAGTTATGAAATTGACAAACGATGACGACGATGAAGATGAAGGGAGATATATGACTCTGGCAAATAAGAAGAAGAAGAAGAAGAAGAAGAAGAAGAAATCAACTTACTTCGCACAGAAATTGACAAAGTTGTTGAAGTGGAACTAACAATTGAAGATGATGACGAAGGTGAAGATGAAAATGTATGGATATATTCTTGGCAAAGAAGAATTAGAAGAAATCAACGAAGATGTTGAAGTAGAACTAATAATTAAAGATGATGACGAATATGAAATCGCTGCTGAAATAATTGGAGAAGAAAAAAGAATCGAAACCCTAATTTCCTAAGCAACTTCTTAAACAAACCCATGTTGTGTTTTAGATGATCAATTGTTGGCTGAAGATGATCATTCCTTTTGTGTAGTTCGTCCTTTTATAATAACCCTTTTTTAATCCGTTAGGAGTTTTCAAGGTTTGACTTTTTAAGTTATAATTCTTTTTTTTTTCCTTAGGTTCCATATTCAATTTTTTTCCTTAGTTTTTATATGATTATTGCTAGTGTCATGTAGACTCAATGCAACCCATAACTTGAGCATAACTCAAATGCTTCTTTAAAATGTTAGCTTTTATTCAGCGAACTCAAGGATTATAATGTCTCATTTTTATGTATTCGAACGTCAGGGCGGCTCTAGATTTATTCTTTCATATTTTGGTTGGTGCAAATTAAACTATTGTGCAAATTTAAGATTTGATTGTTGTTGAATACAGTATGTGAAGCTGAGAAGTTATTACATTCTACATTATAATTTCAAATCATGCTTTCGAATTATTGTACATCATCTCAACCATTTGGACACTCTTATGTCAAATTAGTCAATCGATTGATCTCAAGCATTTCGTACGCATCTTGTTCTTTAATCATGAGCATTAACTATCCATGCGACTTTTGTAAGTTTAATGACTCAGTTGAAGTTGCAAAATATTTGAGGGTATATAGAGGAATACCCAAGATAAAATAGTTTCGAACGGTGTAACGGTTGTCTCATTATTTTTGATCATGTGCAGGTGTTGATCCAGTAAGAACGATCTTTTTGTGCCCTGTGATTTTCTTAGGAAACATTCCAGTTTTCTAGGGTCAGGTCATTATCAAGTAAAGTAGAAAACCCCTTATATATATATATATATTCATGTGAGTGGCTAAACTACCTTTCTTAATTAGTTGTTAATCTTTAGCATAGGAAGACAATCGTATTATTAGAATAAATTTTATGGATTTAAGTTAGATCATAGCTATTTTTTTAAAGTATAGAAAAGAAGTTTAATTGCAGAAATAAAAAGAATAAGAATACGGAGCGTTCTCATATTAAAAAACAACCCAAAAATTAGTCTGTAGTTTTTATTTTTTAATCTCCGCGAAGTTCGGTTAAGTCAAAAAAATTCGTAGTCGAACTCTTTTTTATTTTCCTACCTGAACCCCATTTTTTTATTCGTATATGAAGAACAGATTGAGGTTCGGTCGGTCAAAGTACTTTTTTTTCCCTTCTGAACCTAACTTTGACTGATTTTTTCCCCTAGCCAAACCGCACACTAAGAGCTCAAAAATCATATATATTTAACTGGAAGGTCGATCACGACAAATTTAACAGAAAGGAGGTTTCACCCAATCTGAATTAACAGAGAAGGTAGTATAAACTAGCATATTATCCCAGAGAGATACACAAAGAAAAACCCTAAGAGATGCATTAATTAACCTAACATTTTCCCTTCAGAATCATTGAAAACAATATTCCCTTTGCTATATAGAAGATATGACATACTTTTGGAACTTATGAGGATGGACAAGTCAACATTCAGAAAATGAATCGGGGACTTGAAATTGAATCAGGACAATGTTGACCTAAAATTCAAATCCCTAACCCAATTCATCCAGAAAATCGTCGTCTTGTAAGATTATTATGGTTGTCCAAGGCTTATTAATTGCAGGACTTTAGGTTGCCCATGTGTAGTTTATGCTCAACAATATTGCCCCCTCATGTGTAGTTCTTTCGTGTGATAATTAAAAATTGTCCTGCTTTCGTGTGGGATCCATCCCTACGGACGGAGTCAAGTAGTCGTGTGTTTGTGGGAATGGAGCTGTAAATTTTGAGAAAAATGAATCGACTGGATTTTGAAAGAAATGGGTCGATTCCTTCTTATCGCAGTATAATATTTTTTTCACAAAATTGATTAAAAAGACCAAAATCAACAAATTCTGGGTGAAAAAGATATCTAGATTTTTGATACTGTTTAAATGGACAAAAATACAAAAATAGTCAGGATGTAAATAGTTTCATCCTAACCATTTTCAAATATATTTTTTTTAATTTACATTAAGATGCATCCAGTTTCATCCTTGCTATTCTTTAAGTTTAAATCAGGATGAATCCAGTTTCATCATTGCTATTTTTTTTTGTCCATTTCACCCAAACTAATTTTTAATTTTTCATTTGAACCAGGTTTTAAAAATATTTGGACAAATGACCCATTTTCCGTATTTTTTTTTTGATTACTCCTAATTTATTTATTATGAAGCATGAACAAATGTTTCATAATTCTTCCACTTAGTGCTCGAGCATGATCTTTATTTTAATTCATTTGAATACTGTTGATTATAATCATGGGGATCAACATTCTATTAGAAATAACACTACAAGACTTGAAAATGAATCACGACAGTTTTGATCTAAAACTGTGTCTGAAACACGTCAACAGACGTGTACATCATGATGTATATTATGTGATTGCGTAAGATTTTCTTTTCTGTCTCTTGCTAATCAAAAGAAGCTTAATTAAATTATACAAAAATGTAAGGTCGAGCCTTCTTACAATATTATTCAGAATTTAAAAGTGGTTAATATCGTGGTTTACATACTATTAAAGGAGGCTTACATCGGTTGTTAATCTTCACAAATCAAATTGGTAATAGATATTAGCTAGCTAAGCTAACTCACATCTAAATCTCAACAATGGCATTACCAAAAACTCCTCTGTCTCTCATTGGTTTCTTCTTCTTCTTATTCACCTTCGCTGCTTCTCAATCCATGCAAGTATAATACATCCAGGATTGATGTCACACACTTTTTAATCACCGTCTTTCTTTCTTGTGCCTATTCATATTATTGGTTACATTCAAATTAATCTCCTTTGTCAATAACATGCAGGAATGAAGGTGTTTTAAGATCTATGGGAGCTCCAGGTGATACGGCTTGTTTAATGGCTCTTGATATTCTAGGTCCGGGTCGTACTTGTGGTGATCGTCTCAGAAATGTGAAAGCTTTAAATGTCAAGGAAACTTTAAAAAATATTCTGAAGACTCTTCTGGATCCAGAACTTCTTAAATCTGATAAGAAAAAATATCTTCAAGATCTAGAAGAGGTTCTTACGGTTTCTAAATTAGAAAAACCAAAAGAACAAATAGATTCTTTAATAAATGCTTCTTCGGATGTTTCTTCTAAGGAAGATGTGTTGGGTTCGCCTAAGTTCGTTGATCGATTACGGGATTGTATGAGCTGGTGCGAGTCAAAGAAAGATACTAAAGGGATATCTTGTGCCACCACGAGTCCTACTAATAACATGGGTAGCGTACTCGATAATTTGTACTGCTTTTCACTCGCTTAATATGTGCAAGTATAATTAAGGATTAATATATGCTTGGGGATTTGTTGGTTGTTTTGCTGCTACTGATGATCCGCGTTATTGTGGATACGTATAGATTATATGTTTTCATTTTCTCTGCAATGCCGCGCCTTAAAAGGTGTCCCTAATGTAACCAACCCGTAGAATAATTTCATGCCTTCAGTTTAAAAAGCAGATTGAGGCACTTTAACCAATAGATCTGGAGAATTATTGTTTAAAGTCAAGGCACGAATTGAGTGGGATTTGAGGTACGATAGTTTTTCTAATTATTCAGGGCATACAAATGGTTGGAACTGATGTTGTTGTTTGCGCTGCTGAGATAATGGAATTACAAATGGTTTGAATAACTGTAGCTGGAAGGAATTGTATTGCTAGCCATGAACTGGTGGGTATTGGAATTGCAGTTAGGGTATGCTGAGGATGGATAGGGAAATGGCGGTGATTACGGTAGGCTTGAGCTGAAACTCTAAGTAGATGTATGCTAGGAGTCAGAACTCGACCAAAATCCGGTTCAGGAGAGTTGACTCACTGAGTCAGGTGGCTGATTCAGAAGGTGACGTGTACTAATGGTGATGTGTACAAACCGAACCGAGTTAACAAGAAACTCAACGAGTTGGAGGACTTAAAAGTCTTTTTATTATATCCTAATCCTAACGGTGACAAAAAGGTGGATCACTGCCGTTAGCCGTTTTTTCAATAAAACTGTAAAAATCGGCCTATTTTTACAAAGTGAAAAAAAAACATGCTTAGATTTGTAATCCTAAAAAAGAACATGCCTAGATATTTTTTTACCCTAATTTTTTTTAGAACTCTACTATTGGGATGAAATCGGCTGGTTTCGGGGCTAACAAAAGGGGAAAAAACAAGTCATGGGTAGTAAATGACATACCCTATCCTACTAATTTAAATAATGGCTAATGCACTCTTAGTTAAATTAGTGTTAATTTTGGTGATTAACTTAACTAATTATGATTAGCGAGTCGATAAAAAATTTAAGAAGCCATTTTTTTTTTTCTTTGAAGAAAAAATAGGAGGATTTAGATCAAATTTTTCAAAAACTTTAGAAGAAATGATGAAACGTTCCCTTAAAATACTCAGGAGAACCTTATAATCAATTCCTAATAACAATTTTGTTGATTCAAATCCGTTAGAAATCGGGAAAAAAAATCTGTGATTTTTACGGTTACGATTAGGAAATAATGCAACCCAGCCGTAACACACTTTTCGGTTAGGAAATGAAGAACACTAACCGTAAGTATGACATACGGCTGGAGATGAAACACTCAAAACCGTAAATATCAGTTACAGCTGGAAACTCCTATCCGTAATTGAAAATCGAGTCCTATTATCCGTCTCTTTTATTAATAAAATTGCCGGGTATAATTCATGTTACCCAGCCATTTTATAAACTGTCGGTCAGGTATGTTTCATGCCACCTAGCCGTTTTATTAACAAAACTGCCAGATATGAATTCCCACGGTTGGGAAATTTGAACGAAAATAAAAATTCCTGGCCGTAGTTTGCTAATTACGGCTAGGACATAAGCGTTATGTATGGGATTTTATCTATTACGGTTGGGAAATACCTAGCCGTAAACCCAATCTTTGTTTTTTTATATTTTTATAAATATGTATATGGAAAACAAAACTATATACGGCTAGGAAAAACCTATCCGAATCAAAACAATTCCAACAAGGAAATTCAAGATTCCAAACCGTAAGAAATATTTTACATATGAGAGTTCTTATATTCCTAGCCGTACAAGGTGATTTACGGATGGAAATATAAGAACTCCCCGCCGCAAACAGTCAAATTTTTCGAGAAGGGTAATAAGTTAATTAGTCTAATTTATTATGGGCATTTTTGAACTTTTATATAGGTTAGGTCCCCATATCCACATTTTGGACATTTTAATCCAGTGGAGCCCCAAAATAATTTGGTTTTCCGCCCCAATAATAAGATTCTATTTTTGGGCCGACCGAGCGAAGCGAGGGAGGACCTTTATATGGCCACTTTTTTTGTAAATTGTAAGTCATCAATTGACACAAAAAGATTGGATTTTGGTGTCCCAAACCATTTTCAATCAACAATGAAAGGACTAAAGAGCCCCTATATGCTTCTATTTCTCACTAAAATTGGCGTAAATATAACCAAACACGATGGGTAATCACGTAAATTTCATGTGTAGAAAAAAAGGACACGGAGGTTGGAAATGTGGTAATTGTTGAGGGGCAGTTTAGTAAACTCCAAGGTAAAGTCACCTCATGGTTGGGGGTTCGAATCCCGGCTCCCTGCAAATTTCAATTTTTTTCTTTTTTTTCCTTCGTCTTCCTTCTTCTTTCGATTGAGGTATTAGGAGGGTTCTTTTTTTTATCGAAGTATCAGGAGGGTTCGATCCCTCACTCTTCCGCATGATAGCCACCAAATCCCGCCACCACTTGAACTAAATCTTCCACCACCATAGCTATCATCGAACATAATCACCTCAACTTGTTCAATTTCAGAAATAATTAGGGAAAGAAACCCTAATTGAAGAAAACCCAACTTGCAGAATGTGATAATTTCTTTGATTTCGTCTCACAAATCGTGAAAATGTAATTTTGTTCAAGATCTACTTCTGATTTACTAATAAAGATATCCCCGAACTCGAGAAAGATTTTTGGATCGACATTTGATGTATTTGGAGACCGAAATTGATCCTACTTTTTCAGCAAAGAATTTTATTCTTCGACATCGATTACTCTCAATCAAACGGAGGTAAACAACCTGCTTCTTTTGTCTTGATGAATTATAATATTTTTTTTGAGTTGGATTAAATTGGAGCAAAGGTTGTTGAATCAGTTGTGTTGATGTGCCAATTACTTGAGTTTGGCAAAGAATATTGTTTATTTGTGATTTCTGGACAAACTAGAGCACCTGAATTTCCAATAAGTGGTGATGGTGTTGGTACATATTGCGCATCTTAACTCTAAAATTGCAGTGCTGTTCTTTGGAATTTCTGCATTTTTTGAGCTACTATGTGTACTTCTGTATGCGTATGTCTTCCCCAAGTTGCCTATTGTGAAGTACTACCGTGCCAAAGCAGCCTCAGAAGGATCCAAGACTGTTGAGCTTTGGTAATGTCTCTTTCTCTGCGTGTTTCGAGCTTTGGATACATTGAACAAGTAATGTCTCTTACGAGATGTCGGTAAAAGAAACGGAAAATGGGTGTTTCGAGCATGTGTAAATTTACTACCGGTGGAATGAAAACAGTACTACCAGACATTGAACAAGTAATGTCTCTTTCTCTACGTTGCATGATGTTTACTATTCCTGGTACCAAGCTAATGAGCTTCTTGCTCTATTGAGTTAGAGCAGTTTCAATATTGGTAGAAATAGGTTAGATTAAGAGGATTTGCTGATACTCAGACACGAACTACTGCTCCTATCATTATATATTTACGTTAGCAAAGATTTGCATCACCTAATTCCTCCTTACAGAACTCTAATTCCATCTCTCAACATGGAGAACAAGATCTTAGTATGTACATTGTGCCACTTTCATGTTACGACCATTCATCATGTCAGGCCCTGTTTGGCTTTATTTTGTCTGCCGGATTTCCAATTAGCTAATGATCCTCCAGGTTTCCAATGAAACTGCCTAATACTGAAGATTCATTTAAGCTACTAAGAGTCGATATAATACCCGGATTTGCGTAAAATTAACAAATCATGATATCTGAGGATACTGTGTCAGCGCTTTGATGTCGTGTTTGTGGCCATCGTCTTCTATCTTTCTTCCTTGTTCCAGTTACATCACAACTGGATATTGTAAAGAAAAACAGACTTGAGAAATGATTGTATACACTGAAATATTTGTGTAAATGCTATGAATTGGATAATCGCATCATTAGTTTTTCTTTTCTTTTTAATTATTTTGACAAACGCGAAGTGGCTGCTTACTTACCCAATTGTTTGGTGCATGCTGCATTTAGAACATAAAAATGTGTTTTCCTTCCTGTGTAAAGGACTTTGAAGACTCAGTTAATTTAGTTCTCGTTTACCATGTTTAACCTCAGGCCTTACTATGTGTTCAAGTCATGTCATTGTTACAACATTTCATAATCCTGTTATCAATGGCCATCCTAAACGCCTGAACTCTCACCTGCTTTCGACTAAGTAATGCCATGCTTCATAAATATATTGCTTTCCAGGGAAGTTAGTTTTAATGCTTGGGGAGTCATTTATTATTCTCTATGTTCTTTAAAGGAAGAATGAGTTTAAATATTCAACCCTCTCGCCTAAATTAGAATTCATGATAATATCTGAGAATAAGAAAAATGATACATAGACCTTTTATATTTTGTATGGCTCTTTACTAGCATTTAATTCATGAAAAATAAATTAGAATTGATGATAATATCTAAAAATACGAGAAATGATACATGGACCTTTTGTATTTTGTATTGTTCTTTACTATAGCATCTAATTCTTCCCTCCGGATATATAGTTGTGTATTTGCTTCTCTTCCGCTTAGTGTATTCCGTATTATGTCAATTTGACGGGTTTTGTTTCTACTTACAGGTCTTTGGCACTGCCACAGAGACTAATCCACTTGCGAATCAACATGAATAATGCCCGAATGAACTGCGATGTCCCTTATGTTCACTATATACCAGTATACTCTTTGCATGAGTCATTAGATTCAACTGACTATCCAGATACAACCTCATCTCGGTACATGTTCATGATATGCTTACTGTTACCCATTTGTGAAAATAATATACATGTCAAATTTAGAGCAAGTATGAAAAGCTATCTTTGCCAGTTTGCTGTATGATTATCGAAATTGTTTGGTAATGCAATTCAAGGAGTTTCAAAGAAGCCAGCACCAAAAGAATAAGGGGAACTAGAGAATATGAAAGATATCCTTTGTTTTTGGTTGCACTTTGGATACATTTACTACTAGGTGGAATGAAAACAGTACTACAGGACATTGAACAAGTAATGTCTCTTTTCTGCGTGTTTGAGCTTTGGATACATTTCGTGGTTTGATGAGCTTTGGTAAATTCTAGAAATGTTAGTGATTATGAACATGTGTAAATTTTTTTTCCTTACAAATCTGAATCCATGTGATCACGTAGTGGTGTCGTTTCGTCCGGTTCTTCGGTCGGCCCTTCCACCGTGGCAACGGTTGTACTAGTTATTATGTATCATAATTCTTCCACATAGTGCTAGAGCACAATCTTTATTTTTATTCATTTAAATACTGTTGATAATCTATTTAATCATAATCACGGGGATCAACATTCAATTAGTCTCCTCTTGATATTTAATCACGGCAATTTTGATCTAAACCTGCACCTGAAACACGTCTACAGACGTGTACATCATGATGTATATGTATGTGATTGCATATGATTTTCTTTTCTGTCTCTTACTAATCAAAATAAGCTTAATTAAATTACAAATTAATGAAAATTATTCAAAATTTAAAAGTGATCAATATTGTGGTTTACATATATATACTATAGAAGGAGGCTTACATCGGTTGTTAATCTTCACAAATCAAATTGGTAATATATAGCTAGCTACGGTAACTCTCATCTAAATCTCAACAATGGCAGTACCAGAAGCTCCTTTTTCTCTCATTGGTTTCTTCTTCTTATTTACCTTTGCTGCTTCTCAATCCACGTAAGTATAATCAATACAGGATTACTTTTTAATCACCCTCTCTTTTTTTTTATCATGTCTATTAACATTATTTCAAAGTCCCTCCTTTGTCAACAACAACATGCAGGAATGCGGATGTTTTAAAATCTATGGGAGCTCCAGGTGAGGCTTGTTTAATGGCTCTTGATATTCCAGGTCCGGCTAATTCTTGTGATGATCGACTCAAGAATGCAGAAGTTATAAATGTCAGGGAAGCTTTAAGAGGTATTCAGGATTTACACAAAAAATTTCTTCAAGTTCTTACACCTAATCAGGAAAAATATTTTCAAAATCTAGAGGATCTTGTGGGTTCTAAACTAACGAAAGTGAAAGCACAAATGGAACAGTCAATAAATTCTTTAGACGTTTCTGCTAAGCACGATCTCATGGATGCATTGAGTTCAACGAGTCTTGCTATGGAAGATCTCATGAATGTGTTGGGTTCGTCTAAGTTTTCTGATTGGTTACGGGACTGTATGAGTTGGTGCAAGTCAAAGAAAGACACCAAAAGGATATCTTGTACCAAGATTAACAGGCATACTAGTATACTCGATAGTTTTTCCTGCATTAAATTCGCATTTTAATATGTGCAAGTATAATCAAGGATTGCTAAATGCGGATATATGCTATGGGGGTTTGCTAGTTAAAATATATGGAAAAAATGATAGTTCATGATTTTCACAACAAATGATAGTTAAAATAGTTAAAATATAATGATAGTTAAAATAATTGGTTAATATGTATAGTTCATGTAAATTATTAAATTATAATATTTAATTGGAGGTTATGTTAAAAATGACTTTTTTACAGATTAATATATGGAAAATTTTGTATGTCGAATTCATATCTCTAAAAGGATTATACACGTACATCTTCCAGTATGTATTACTGCCGAATCAAAAACCGTTAAGCGAATTTTTAACCGAATTTGACTTTTACGGATCTATATAATACTCGTACGTATCCCGTTCCGAACGTTTTCCGTACCTCGAATTGTTTTAACTGATCATTAGTAGTCGATTTTACTAGGCTTTTTTTATTTTTATTTTGTTGGCTCAGTCACACGTAAGAAGTTTTTGACTCTTTATTAAAACAGCTAACCACATGTTCTTGGGTTTATTACACTTCTTAATTAGTCCGAGAAAGGATAGCTGCAATATCACTTACAATTTTACTTGAAACCTATTTTGAGGCATACGTTTGGCTGAAAGTTATCAGCCAAACCTCTAAGTTATCATCCGAACTGTCATGTACCCGATATGATGAGAAGAGGGTGTCCCTTATCAGATTTAGTGTCAATACTTAGTATTAGGCTTATTAATAGTATCTAGCTTATTATTGGGTGTCTTTATAAATTGTAAGGGTATGGGCGGATGATGTAACCACACTGGAGGCTGTGTAGCCGTTGGATGCTAGGTAGGGAGTGATGGTTATTTAAGCTTCTGAATATGTAATGAACTCTTTAATCCAATGGTAATCAAAAACTAATCGTTCACTCGATTTTTTAGGTCATTCGCAAGAAGCGAGAGAAACTTGATTCTCCGAATCAAGTGTTTATCCCGTCACTTGTACCTCTAGGTACATGACAATTGGTATCGAACTCCTTTCCGGAACCCCGTATCCATGGCTACCACACAACGAATTCTGAGATCTCTCAAACACGGTTCATCAACAAGGTGAATCGATCACTAAATTGACATCTGTTGTTTCCAAGTATGCGCTAGTTAGCTGTGAATAATTTGAATTCCTCAATGAACCTTCTTCTAAATCGCTTGGAATCGATCTACCACAACCATCCGCATCACATCATCATTGAGATCCAACTTCCGTTTCTACTTCACACCGATCCAGTAACTTCTTTCAATGGGTTTGTAAGATTGACATACATGGAAGACTCTACTATTTCAATTGGGGATTTTACTATTTCTCCATCCGAGGAAATCAAATCAACTCCTCCGGTGTTGATGAAGAAAAGGATTCTATCGAATTAGAGTTGATTCCTCCCTTTTTCTTCATCGAAACGAAGATGTCGAGTCACTCAATCGATGTGCGATTCGGTCCAGAAGAAGTTGCTACACCCGAGATGATAGACTTATCCAAGTTGAATCAAATCAAAATTGGTGAAGTGAACGATTCTCGCCCTAGAATTTTACTTCAACAAGTTTGGGGAGAATTTCGAAACTCATGAATGCTTCAAGGCCTTATTGTCTCATTCTCTACAAACAAATCAAATTATGTGGCTCGTTCTTCTTTTCCTCTTAATGACACTCGTTCATTATTCGACAGTAGGTAAGTGTGGCCTTATTTCATTGAATTATTCTCGAGAAAATGTTTCTTGTATGGATTTATAGCTTTGGGTACCACTCGGATTTTCGATCTAGGCATTTGATTGTTAGTTTGTCTGTTGATGATGATACAATTTTTGATGAGAGTAAGTTGTTTGTTAGTTTGTCTAAGAGAAGATTGTCTAGAATAGTTGAAATTTACCGTGCACGAGCACTATGGGATGTATTGGATGAGAGTGTAGTATGGAGGAGTAATGGTGCGATGCTAATTTTCGAAGCTCCAACTTAGTTTACATCATGCTTCAAGAGTCTTCATGCTTACAAGGTGCGTTACAATTTATTTGTTGCTGTATGTCTCTTCCTTAATCTCGATTCGTGACTTTGCAAATGCGTTTGATCGTGGTAAAGAGATGAACCTTAGTAAATGGGTTTCTTGTTTTCTTACAATTGATTCTAAGTTTGGGCGTCGAATGAAAGTGTGGTTTACGGACTTCTTGTTAATTGTGTTGACTACACTTGGTGATAATGGTGATAGCAAGACATTACTTGTCAAACGCAGAGGAAATGTTACTATCGGTTTGACGGAAATTTTACTAATAAATTGGGCCGCTATTTCGTGTATGCGAATTGGTGGAATTCAATATGCTTATAAAATCTTATTTGGTTATGACTGGGTACAGTTCAAAGATGTTTGATCAACGCCCGCGAAGTGGCGAGAAGCATTTTCTCTTATGAAACCGAGATGTGCGTTGTTTGTGGGAATTGCGATTCAAGGGCCCCCGTCACGATTGCTTCAAGTTGTACTTTCAAATAGATTCCTTGTTGAAATTCATGTTTATACTTTGATATTGATGCTTACACCTTCCGTAAATTATTATAGCTTCTTCGTAATCTATCAAATGATTGATCACGGGGATACGTCGAGTGACCACATAGTAGTTCTCATTCGGTCTACTCACTGGATATATGATAGAGGCAAGTTGTTCGCAAGTCAAGGGTATTTTTCTTTTCCTTCTACTTATGAATATTGTGTGGTTACAATTACTTCGGGCTCCCCGTGTTTCTTATGTTAAAATGGATGGCCGAGTATGAGATGATTTTGGAGTTTGGGTACCGGTTGCTTTCGTTATTCGAGTTTTTTAAATGTTTATTTGTTGATCGCAAATGGAGACACTCGTAGTGTTTGTGAGCTATCTGATGAAGTGCCCGCAAGGAGTGTCAGCAACACTATACTCCTAGTAAATAAAAGAAAAACATGTTATTTTTGTAATGGCATTTTTAATTGCAGGACTAAATCCGTTGGGCCACTTCCATTCGGTACTCCAACTGTGTACTTTCACGGGTTCTGTCAAGTGCATTTTCATGTAGCAGTTCATCCATTATGTTGTTATGGCCTAGGGTTGTTGTCCCTATGGAGTTTGCTACGGAAGTTGAAATGTTATTACTGGTACGCTACTTGAGGTGGAACTTCACATTGGTTTCCACCGCTTTATGGAGATTCGTAAACGCTACTAGTCTTACGGGTTGTAGTAGGTTAGTGTTTGACAGGAAAAGTGCAGCTCACCGAGCAGGTACTCCGATCTATTTGTTAACCTTCATTATGCGCTAACAAAGGAATGTCACTGGACAATACTCATCTTGACGGCAACACATTCTGATGCGTCATGTTATTGTGTGCCGATGGGTTTTCACGGGTGTGGTTGGGATTTAAAAAAAAAAAAAAAAAGGTCTACGCCAAATTCCCTTGTCACTTTGAATTTGTGTTTTCACCTTCTTCACGGTGATTCACAAATGCAAAAGTGATGAAATTTCATCAAGTGTTACCGTATGGATTGCAGCCAAGAATGATGCTTCAAGTGGTGTTTTTATGTGAACTCGGAGATAGTGGGCATGCTTACCTTTCAAGACAAGCTTGTTACTTGATTATTCTTCTAATACTGGGCGTCAGTCACCGCTTGGTTTTACAAGAAGCATTCCGACTGGATGTGCACTCTCCAAATTCTAGATACATGATGGCCGAGAGGATTATTGGGCTTGATATAGTATTCCGGACCATTACAAGAACATTAGTTAGCATTGTGGCTATTGGTACATTCAGAACTACTACTTTCCGCGGCTCAGACATTGTGTCTTTGGAAATGCAACCACGTCACGGCTACCATGATGTACCCGATATGATGAGAAGAGGACTTGTCGGCTCGGTTCTCATCCTTGAGGACAAGGATGTTTTCAAGGAGTGGGGAATGTCATGTACCCGATATGATGAGAAGAGGGTGTCCCTTATCAGATTTAGTGTCAATACTTAGTATTAGGCTTATTAATAGTATCTAGCTTATTATTTGGTGTCTTTATAAATTGTAAGGGTATGGGCAGATGTAACCACCTGGAGGCTGTGTAGCCGTTGGATGCTAGGTAGGGAGTGATGGTTATTTAAGCTTCTGAATATGTAATGAACTCTTTAATCCAATGGTAATCAAAACTAATCGTTCACTCGATTTTTAGGTCTGTTTCGCAAGAAAGGTGAGAAACTTGATTCTCTGAATCAAGTGTTTATCCTGTCACTGTACCTCTAGGTACATGACACGAACCTAGACAAAAACATAGGTTCGGCTGAAAATTGAGTATGCCTCTAAAGATCACAGTATGCCTCAAAAAAATAGGTTTTTTTTTACTTCCTACTAGGTTCCACTCCCCCATTACATCAATAAGGTTGTATAACATTTTGGCACAGAGTAAAGGCGATTGGTCGTGCGATGTTGACCTAGTCAATTCCTTTGATGTTCATCATCTCCGATTGATTTTGCAAGGGTTCTGCAATTCAATAAAGCTTTAATGATCAACATCGATACTCTCTAAACTCTTTGCTAGCAATTTTTTTATCTTTAATTTGCTTCTATTACTTTCAACTTCTTCAAAAAAATTTAACCCTAATATTTTAAAAATCTTTAAAGTTAATATTTGATGGTCTAATCTTTTCAAGTTTTCCTTTCAATTGTTCTTTTTCTTTCACTGTAGAATGTTTAAAATAGTTTATTAACTTGTTTTTCTTCAGATTCTTTATCTTTAAATTGTTGTTTTTCTAATTTGAAAGTTTTCCCTAATTTGCTTTTCAGATTGGGTCATGAGCTGAAGGAGATAGCGTGCATAGGGACATGGTTATCCATCATCATGAGATATGAATACTAGAGGACTTGGTGTCCAAGATATGTAAACCCTAAACTTAGACACGAAGAACATCTTAATAAATAGGCTTAGTTTATAACAATTTTATTTTATTTGGGCAGTGTCAAAGGATCACATTGGACGGAGCTATACAGTTGTGCCTTGCTATGCTCAAAATTGAATGTGTTATGTTGTGTGACTTGTGTCCTTAGAAACCTGATACTCAACCTGGTCATTAGTATCATCACCCAATTTTTTTTTTTTTTTTTTTTTTTTTTTTTTTTCCTTTGCCGCTGACGAGTTTCAAATTTATATATACCATGGCTGTGGCCCTGCAGGACCATTTAATTGATGATCTGCTCTTAATTTCGTTTGGAGCTCATGTCATCGGTTGTTGATCGAATAGGGGTTTATTATAACATAATTAACTGTCGTCTTTTGATACAATAGTTAGCTGTGGATTACACCAAAGATAACAATAAGACGGACGGGCGGACCATTAAAAGAAACATGATCATCAACACGTTATAATCGTGACAGATTTTATTTTACGATCATAAGAGAGGATTTAGCTCAATTGGTTATACACGTATCGTAACAAGCACAGTAGACCTTATAATTTTCATCCGAGTTCATCTGGGCACACTTTACCCCTTCAGTCTCTTCCATTGATGCACACCAGCCCTGACAGTCCCCACGGACATCATCGGTAGGCGAATACCTCCAACGCAAGAGTGATCCAGCACATGAAAAATCCGGCGACTCAATAGGACGATCCACAAAACAATCTAAAAACTCGGGCCATCCGGCCCCATTCGCATTCCTGCATGTTGATAAATAGTCGATCATCACAAGATCAAAGGTACATATGCAGGTTGAAAATTAAATTAAAAGCATACTTACATGGATTGGGAAGCAATCAAGGTGAATAAGAAGATGAAACCAGTGAGAGAAAGAGGAGTTTTTGTAGCCATGTTGAGATTTCGATACTAATAACAATTACTAGCAATTTGATTTGTGAGGATTATCAAAGATCTAATCCTCTTTTTATAGTATGTCAACCGTCTTAATTAATCATTAATCTCTTTTAAATTCTGGACTGCTGGTTAACCTTAGGAAGGTTCGGGTAGTTTCGTTTATTTATATTTAATTATTACTTAATTATTTTAGATAGAGTAAAAGAGGATCATATGATAAAATAGACTCTGAATTACAGAGTAAACACAAAATAAATAAAATACCAATAATAATTAAGAATTTGACCTCAAAATTGTTGAACTGCAGAGTAAACCGAACTAAAAGTTTTGTAGGTACATATTGTGAACCCTCCCAAGACTATCATTCGGCTATTAGGGGTGTCTAGAGGTTTAAAGTCTTGTTGCACATGCTAAATGCAATCTCGACGCCGGTGACAGTGAGTTAGGATTTTATTTTGTAAATTAAATTTACTAGAGGACTGGCAAATTAATAATAAGTTTCGGATTTTTGATAGACATATTTTTGGGTCTGTTTTAACTTAATTCTATACATCGATTGGAAAAGAACTGAAGTGACTAAGAGGATACCAATGAGACAAAGTGTTTTAGTGGTAGCCATGAATATGAAGAACTTACAAGCTAGAGAGTGTATATTTTTATGAATATAGCAATTTGATTTGTGAAGATTAAACATCTTCTTATTGGGTTGATCGAATGGAGGGCCCAAAAGAGGGAACCCTTTATGATCCTTGTTTTTGTAAAATGAAACCCAACGCAAATGTGCAATTTGATAAAAAGATTAGAAATCAATCTTTGGTGTCCATGGTAACTTTTTCACTGGACAAAATTATCCCACTCTTTTAGTCCAATTACTATTGTGTGCCCTATTTTTCAGGGGTATAATTGGCAAGCAAACTAGAATATAAATTATTTAAAAATTTGTACTTTGGAACTTTACAAATTTTATCTCGTTGGAAAGATTTTAAAGAAATCTACATAATGAGTACAAACAACAATATCAAATTTAGAGTTTTTACGAAAAATTCGGATGTGTTTATCCTTTTAGGCACACTTATCGAAAATTGAATGCATAACCATTATGCAAACCACCACAATGGATCTGTTACACATTGTGCATCCATATTTTGGTTTATGCATCAACTAATTTTTCGTTGCAACTAATAAAACCATGTACTTCTTTCGTTTTAGGAAAAGTGATACTTTCACCTTTTCAAATTTGGGCTATTTTTAAAAAATGTTGGGATCAAAAATTTTCTTTTACAATCCCATTACAGGCTATGTTTCGTTTTTCTACGGTTGGCCTTCCTAATGTGGCAGTGGTGTTTTACTAGTAATTAAACCACAAAACCAAATACAACATTTTCTCTCTAACCGAAATTTCCAATTAATTCAGCCAAACCGTCTTTATTTCCTTCCTAAATCTTCTTCAACAAATATAATTTCCTGTGAATAAATCTTGTGTCGTCTAAATCTATCATGACTTTTTGGATTAACGATAGATTTGATAACACTAACGTTAGGATTTACTATTTAAATAAGTCGACCAAACGTCTAAATCTATCGCTTTTTGAATTTTTTGAGCCGGTACAGTACTTGCCCAGAAGAATATATACCACCCTTTTCCAATTCCTTTCCCAGCCAACAGCTCAATATTCTACAGTCTAGGTCACAAAATTACCAGGGGGAAGTGTGTCGAATTTTGGCCAAACTAACTCATTGCAGGCAGCTCCCTCTCATAGCCCTTCTTCTGAAAATGGGAAAGCACAGATTGAATTAATTATCCTGGCATCTTTAGGGGCGACCCCGAAAGAATTAGGGGCGACACAAAAGACAAAATAGATTGAAAATACTTGTATACCCATTCATAATCGGTAGTTTAGGTTTTTTTAGCTACCGATTGCAAAATCTCATTTTTGGGACAACTCTATATTCGGTAGTTATATGAACTATTTTGACTACCGATTATAGGCTCAACCAAATTAGAAAAATAGAGGATTTTTGCAAAATCTCATTTTGGGGCAACTCTATATTCTAAGTCGGGATACCTTCATTTACTACCGATTATAGGCTCAACCAATGCAGGTTGAAAAAGCTCAAAAGGGCATGGACGTGGTATGAATACAATGTTGGTACGCTATACAGGGGGTCTGGGGGGGGTCCGGGGGGGCGTAGCCCCTCCCGGCTGTTTTTGACTACCGAATATGGTTGGATATTTGCAAAGAGAGCAAGGATAATCGGAAGTTAGGATAACTTCATTTACTACCGATTATAGGCTCGACCAAAATTTCAAAAAAAAAAAGGATTTTTGCAAAATCTGATTTTGGGGCTACTCTATATTCGGTAGTTATATGAACTATTTTGACTACCGATTATGGTAGGATATTTGTAAAGAGAGCCACTGTATAATCGGAAGTCATGATAACTCTTCCTTTCTTACCGATTATAGGCTCAACCAAAATTCCAAAAAAAAGGATTTTCGCAAAATCTCATTTTGGGGCTACTTTATATTCGGGAGGTAAATAACCTAAATTCCCTACCGATTATGGTAGGATATTTGCCAAAGGTCTACTTTAATCGGGAGTCAAGATAACTATTTTGACTACCGATTATAGGATAGTCAAAATTCAAAAGATAAAGGATTTTACTTTATATTCGGAAGTTATACAAACCAAATTTACTCCCGATTGTTGATTAACTACCGATTGTATAATTATCTACCGATTGTAAAGGGTAGTTTGGGATTAAAAAAAAATGCCCCGAAAATAACCTACCGATTGTGAAATAACCTACCGATTATGACAGTTTTTGTCGTTTTGTGTCGCCCCTAATTCTTTTGGGGTCGCCCCTAAAGACGCCAGGTTAATTATTATCATTATTTATTTATTTTTGAGTTTACTTCTAATCCAGAGTCTATTTTATCCATATGATTCTCTTTTACTCGATCTTAAATAATTAAATACAACTATACGAAAGCAGGACGAACCTTCATATAATTGACGAGTTCAGAATTTAATTAAAATAGCTTAATGATTAATTAATGTGGTTGGCATTTGGCAACCTGGCATGTGCTATAAAAAAGGATTGGATCTTTGTTAATCTTCACAGATCAAATTGCTAATAGCTTGGCTAACTCTCAGTATAATTAATCTAAATCTTCATGGCCATAAAAAATCTTTCTCTGGTTGGTTTCTTGCTGTTCACCTTGGTTGCTTTTCAATCCAAGTATGTATTATTAAGGATTGTTGATTCTCTTGGGTATTTAGAATTTCTATATCTTTGTCCCATTGTTTTTTCCTTAGTGATTTTGCTCTCCTTCGATTGTGTCCGTTCGCACGCAGCTTGTGTGCCTTTTATTATATTGACGTTGCGGATCAAAAACAAAAAATGAAAAAGAAAATAAAAATAACTAAGATAGTCCCATACCATACGCACCCTGTATTTATCTTTTTTTTTTTTTTTTTTTTGATCAAACACCATGTATTTAATAACTTGTGTCAATTGTTTTATGAAAACCTTTGTAAACATGCAGGAATGCGGATGCTTGGGGATTTCTTTATCCTGCTAATTGTTTCAATGTACCTCTAAATATTCGAGATCCTAATTTTTCTTGTGCTGGTAGTCTCATGCGTTGGAGGTATTCACCTACGGATGACGTCGCTGGGGACTGTATGGATTGGTGCAAGTCAATGAGAGATACTGAAGGGGTAGCTTGTGCCCAGATGAACGAAGATGAAAATCATAAGATATACTGTGCTTGTTACGATACGTGTATACTCAATGATTAATCTCTTGGGCCAAATCCAGTCCTTGCTTATGATCGTAAGAATCAAGCGTACGCGTTGAGGACCAAACTTGCCGGTCATAAGTGTATTTGTCTTCTTTTAATAGTCCGCTGCTGTTATTATTCAGCTCTCCTATTGTTTGTTTAGTTTTTCAAATTGGTCTTTGGCCTATATATTGAACTGCCTGTAAGATTCCTACTGCTTCTGCCTTTTCAGGTTTTGTTATTGTCTTTTGGTTTTGCTGAGGATGGTCCTATTAGCACTATTAATAAGTTAATCAGAACATAATTTATCCATAAGATTCCCCTTCTCCCTTACTCATGATTCATTTGTCTTTACGTTTCCTACTAGTGTTAATTGTTGACTTTTAAATAAAGAGGTTAATTAATAACGTAGTGGTGGAGCTAGGATTTTAGAAAAGGGGCTAAAAAGAAATTTATCCTCAGTCCTGCAATTAGGATTTTAGCTTAACAATATGTATACGTCGTATTGTTATTCAATACTAGCCAAAGTCCGGATTTTATTTGTGTACATAATAGAGGTAATATTAATAACAATATTGTTTAAGCAATGAATGTACACACATAATGTTCAAAATTTTGGAGTTTTGGGTTTTTGTCTACAACTGAAACGGATTCTGATTTCTTCTTCAAAAAAATTTGGGGCTTTGGGTAATTGTCAGTTTTATCAAAGAAGAGTAGTCATTTGTGATATGCTTTTCAGCATTTTGAGATCCTACTTAAGTAGGGATTATTATTTTTATTGGTGGTTTTTATCAATCGATGAAGTTTTTTTATGGATTCAAAGAATCAATTATTCAGATTTGTTGCTTCAAATTGAAATTGAGAAGTTTGTTTATACTTTTTTATCATGATTACCTATATTATAGACCATATGAACAGTCTTCAGTGAAGTTTAATTGAAGAATGGTTCGGTCTTGTAATTCAATTTATTGAAGATATTGAAGATGGTGATAATCGGATTATAACTGGCTTCATAATTACTGTTTTATAGGTCCTATGAGAAACCGTTTTGTCTTCATCAGTGAGGGAGTCAAGAATTTTTGTTAAGGCTCTGCTAGCTCCATCTCTAAGGGCTTCGCATGTTGCAGATACAAAGGTTGCTACTTGTTTTGGAGAAGGGGAAAATTCTAGATCTGTCAAGGGAGTCAGAGAAACAGTGGTGAAGCTTCTATTTCGCAACCTTCTACATTCTCTATCACCTCAAACCTGTCGGTACCTCAAGAGGTTCGGAAAAGGGTAAGAGGTCTAGAACTTCTTTTGAATCGAGTTTTCTTGGGTAATAGTCATTCAATACCGCACCCGCCATGATACCTACTCCTCATTGGCCTCCAATGTCATCATATCCTATATTTTCTCCACCAACTTGTAGTTCTTGAAATCGTGGTCGGTCAAAGCTCTTTTCCGAAAAATTTGAATCAATATGGTTTGGTCTCGCCTCATGTACTTCTTTCTCTCAGCGGTGTTTACAGTCCTGAGTAGTCTTTAATACTTCAACCGAGATGAACTATACTGGATATGTTTGTAAATCATGTAACTGAGAATTTTCCCATGAGTACTCTAGTCGTTGAAGAATATATTGATAAAGCAGTTGTTCTTGAACCAACTCCAATTTATACTCTCCCTCCGGAACTAGTGGTTACTGATGAAGAATTTGATAGGGAGGCAAATCTCTTGATGGTGGATGATGTGAACCCTATGGATGCTGAACCTTATTCATCTCATGACCTTGTAAGTTTTCCTCAAACTTTAAAACATATTTTCTTAATTACTTTCTCTTGTTTTATCTACTTATTTTTCAATCATGAAGTTTATATGTTGGAATATGAATGACTGTTGTTCTGATAAAAAAATGGATGCATCTGCTAAATATTTTTAGAAAACATAAACCTCATGCTATTTGTCTTTTGGAAACAATGGTAGATAATGAAAGAGTTAAGAAATTTACCTATCATCTTCCTTTTGATTCTTGGGTTGTTGTACCATCTGTTGGAAAATCTGAAGGTTTAGCTTTAGGGTATTTTGCTAAATCAAATATAGAGATTATTAGTAGCTCTCTCAATATGATACATATTTTATGTGATATAACACCCAACATCAAAAATTGTATGATTTATTTTGTGTATGGTGCTCTGAATGTGTCTAGTATGAAAAATCAATGGAATTTTTTGAGTCATATGAATGAAGATGATAATAGACCCTGGTTATTATTAGGCGATTTCAATTTTATCTTACATGGTTCTGAAAAACAAGGGGGTAATCCAGATTCTTCTGTTGCTCAGGATTTTATCAAAAATCGATTAGTAGAATTGAAACTTAATGAAGTTTTTTCTTATGGAAATCCTTTTACTTGGTGCAATAGAAGATTTAAAAATCCTTCAGAATTGATATTTGAGAAATTGGATTGGGGTTTCATGAATGATAAATGGGTGTCTGTGCTTCCTCAAACTCGTGTCACTAATTTGGCAAGAGTTTATTCTGATCACTGTCCAATTCTATTAAAGAGTTTTCATCAAGATCAGAGTCTTACTATACCTTATAAATTCTTTAAATGCTGGAAGTTAAGTCCGAATTTCAAGAATGTTCTTATTAACTCTTGGATCATGGATGTCAGGGTTCTCCTAGTTTTATTGTAAGGTGAAAACTTAAAAATCTTAAAATTGATCTTAGAAAACGGAACATAGAAACCTTTGGTCATGTCAAAAACTATTAGTAAACTGAATCTTTGAGATCGAGAAGTTGCAAGTTACGCCTTTTACTCATGTCATTGGTGATTATGTTTTAAATTACTCTTAACGGTTAGATTATTGGTATGAGATGGAGAATTCTTGTTATAAACATAAATCTAGGATAGATTACTTCACTCATTATGATAAGAATACTCAATTCTTCCATAATACGGTTAAACTTAGAAATATGTACAATACTATTCACGGAGTTAAAGATGAGCAAGGAAATTGAATGGAAAGTAGAGATCAAATTGCTTCTCTTCTTTCAAATCATTTTAAGAATATTTATACTTCATCTAATCCTAGCAATAATGATATTCAAGAGGCCTTAAAAGATGTTCAACCCATTATAACTGAAGATGTGAATATACTTCTGGTGGTTGTTCCTTCGGAAGATGAAATTCATGCTACTGTAAAGGATATGGCCCCTTGGAAATCGCCGGGACCTGATGGGTTTCCAGCTGGTTTCTTTAAGAACAATTGGCAAGACATTTCGAAAGAAGTTATTGCTCATGTTCAGAATTTTTTTCGCTCAAAGTGTGTTGCTCCTCAACATTTCAATAATAAATGCATTGTTAGAAGAAATCTCCAGTGGGAACCATGCACTCCCCATATTGTTTTCAGTGTAGATGCTAATATCAACATTTCATAGCCCCAAATGTCATACTCGGTATGGAAAGTTCTTAAAGGCGTACCTGGTGCGGTTGTATCTTTTGCCGTATATATAGTGGTATTAACCCAGTTAGAGCTATGACGGGCTTATACCTTGGACCGAGAAATACGTAACTCAGCTAGTCAGTTGTTTATCAATCTTCACGACACGTGGAATCTCAGTTCTGAATATTTTGATTGATTCGTATTCCCAAACCAAGTAGCCACCCATTCGAATTCCCCCTCGACAAACTTTTCATTATTTGGGGACATGCATATGGAAGATCGATTCAGTTCTCTCCAACATCTCAAGAACAATGAAAGGAAGTGAATGCAAATATTCATGGCATAACGCTGAAACTCAGTTGTAAGCTCTAATTATTTACTATGAGTTTTTTTTTCTTTTTTTTTCGGTTGATAATTTATTAGTATAATCTATGTTCATGTATTATCGGTTTTGTTATCTCTAACATTCCAAATGAGTGATATCTCTTCACTCGCTCACTTATTCATAGGCGTGTTACGGTGTGTTTGGCTCTCTGAAAATCATTATGATTTTTTCACAATTTTAAGGTTAATATGTCAAGCAATATTACCTCTATTATTAAGGATACGGAAACCACCACAATTTTCTCATGTCAAACTCAATACTCATGGTATTATTATATTGATCATAAATTTGCAGGTATAGTTAGGTGTCCTTTTTTTTACTAACCTTCCAAATCATGCAAGACTTGATTACCATCTCAATAATAAAGTTTTAATTTATAATAATAAGAACAATAATCTAGTTTAGAGAAAGAAGCAGCAGACCCATTAAACAGAAAACCTTTACATTACTAATCTAGTTTGGAGTAAAATAATAATAATATAGTTTAGAATGGACCTCGAGGTAATCACTTAGTCCCCGCTCCACAACAAGGCGGATGAGAGAAGAACTCGAGGTAATCACTTAGTCCTGATCCACAGCTGCAGCAACATCTTGTGTGTTCTCCGACTGCGCCTCCAAATCGAATTCAACCTCTCGGGTAGCAACTGGAGGTGGCTCAATTAAGTGGATATTGGCATCACAAAAGAGCTGTCCAGCTAGATACAAGAAAGGCTTTTCAAAGTTGTAGTTACTCTTTGCTGAAATCTCATAGTAATGGAGACCATTCTTCCCGTGGAAAGTAACGTCCTTTGTTTGCACTTGCCTGTTCTTGACATCAACCTTGTTTCCACAAAGAACAATTGGAATATCAGCATTACACCTGCGGATATTTTTGTACCATGTTGAGACATTATCGTACGTCACACGGGAAGTAACGTCAAACATAATTATAGCACAATCTGCATAGTTATAAAATGGATCCATATCATCATGGAATAAATCAATCTCCTGGCCAGCCGTATCCCAGCAGTAAAACATAATCTGTCCCCGGTTGGTTCGGAAATTCAAAGGACGAACTTCGACACCATTAGTAGGGTCGTATTTCTTCTTGAATTCACCCGTAAGATGTCTCTTCAAAAAAGTAGTCTTTCCAGTTCCACCATCGCCAACGATAATTAGTTTGTAACTAGGGTAACTCACAGGTCGCTGACATGCAAGCGCCATGATCGCTGCCTCTGGTTTTTCTTCTCTTTTTCTTCTCTGGTAGATAAAGAGACTTCTGGTGAGATGAGATACAAAAGGGAGGAACAAGGGTTTCCTGGAGATATATATAGGTATAAATATTTAGGTTTGGTTTTGGGGTATCGCTTACTTTTAACGCAATTAATATTAATCGTCAGATTAGGTATAGTAGGGGTCCTTAGAAATAAGGATGGACGATTTGTGGCTGCTTATGCGGAAGTATTCGCAGTTCGTCAAGGTCTCTCATTGGCCCACAAACTGGGAATTCGACGTGTTGAAGTAGGGTGTGACTCGCAACTCACTATCCAATATAATGGTGCCAAGTTATCACCCAGACTCCTTCTCATATCAAGTGACTAATCAAGGATATCCAAAATCTGCAGACTCATATCTGTTCTTGTGCAATTACCCATAACTATAGAGAAACTAATCATGTAAATGATTTTTTTGGCCAAGTTTGTTCCTGGCAACATTTTAACGGGAGAATGTATAGCTACACCACCTCTAAGTATTTGTAGTTTCTTATGAGAGGATCTTATGAGGAGATCCTATTCCTACCCCCATTCTGTGAGGGTCTATTTTTTTTTTTTTTTTTGCTGAATTTGCAACCTATAAAGAAAAGAAAAGAAAAAAGACAAAATTTTCATCTGCCTTTTACGAAAAGTAACGTGATACTGCCTCAGTCGCACTATTAATGGATTTATTTATTTTTTGATTTTGTCCCATTAATAGTTGATTTTTGATCCCTATGCTCATATTCGTTACGTAGGTGTATATATTCGTTATGTATGTGTTTATGGGTAAAAATCGTTTCTGCGGATTTCGGTAAATTCGGTAAGTGAGTGAGAAACTGGTTCAAACCCTAAACAAATGTCTGCACGTGAGCACTTTATAGATTCGAGAGATCAATGCATGCAAGTCCGGCCTAAACCAAGAAATGGCCGTTCCGGACTTGCTTCGGTCACAAAGTGGAGGAGAAGGGTTGATTTGGGGAGGAAGCAAAGAAAGGTGTTGAGACAAGAATAGTGCGGGGAGAGTAGTGTCTCGACTTGTATCAGAAAGTGGAAGCTTCGGAAGCTTGCAAGAGATGAAAGCTTTTGGAGAGGTTGCAAAGTTGCCTTTTTCGAGAGTGTAGTATTTTTCTCCCGACCGAGACTTGTCGTCCGGTGGAAATAGGTAAGACCTATTTATACAAGTCGAGATTGAAACGTACTCGGCCTCATGAAGGAAGAGAGTAAAGGGTGAAATAATGGGAGGAGGTGGTAACCGCATGGTGTTAATGGGTGAAAACGTTTTTCCCATTATTTCCTCATTTATTTGACCGCTTTATTCCTTTTCACGCTTTCTTAATGTGAGCGTAGTGTACGCCGTAAGTCAGTGACCGCCAAACCAAAACCCCGGAAAGCATCCCCGATTTGTGTTGATATCTCGAGTGTTGGTTGCACCTTGAGTGCAAGTGGCCCTGCTAGTGGCGCGTGTGGCATGTGCCATTGGCATGTCTTGAATGCCCTTGTTGCGGGTTGTACCTCGGCGCAAGTGGCAATGCAGAGCTGCTAGTGGCGTGCGTGGCATGTGCGGAATGCCTTGGTGGTAGGTTGTACGTTGAGTGAAAGTGGCAATGCCAGAGCTGCTAGTGGCGTGCGTGGCATGTGCCAATGGCATGTGCGGAATGCCTTGGTGGTAGGTTGCATGGTTTGCGAGTTAGGCTACCAGCGTGCATTTAAGGGGCACGGCTAGGTGATGAAGGCTACCAGCGAGCGTGTTGGCATGTGCCAATAACATGCGTGGCCGCTAGGGCCGTGGCCTTGGTAGGAAAAGCTACCAGCGAGCATGTTGGCATGTGCCAATGGCATGCGTGGTCGTTAGGGCCGTGGCTTTGGTAGGAAAAGCTACCAGAGAGCATGTTGGCATGTGCCAATGGCATGCGTGGTCGTTAGGGCCGTGGCTTTGGTAGGAAAAGCTACCAGCGAGCATGTTGGCATGTGCCAATGGCATGCTTGGCCATTAGGGCCGTGGCTTTGGTAGGAAAAGCTACCAAACCGAGCATGTTGGCATGTGCCAATAACATGCGTGGCCAGCTAGGGCCGTGGCCTTGGTAGGAAAAGCTACCAATGAGCATGTTGGCATGTGCCAATGGCATGCGTGGCCGTTAGGGCCGTGGCTTTGGTAGGAAAAGCTACCAGCGAGCATGTTGGCATGTCCCAATGGCATGCGTGGCCGTTAGGGCTGTGGCTTTGGTAGGAAAAGCTCGAAAGCTACCAATGAGCATGTTGGCATGTGCCAATGGCATGCGTGGCCATTAGGCCGTGGCCTTGGTAGGAAAAGCTACCGGCGAGCATGTTGGCATGTTCCAATGGCATGCGTGGCATTTGAGGCCGTGGCCTTGGTAGGAAAAGCTACCAATGAGCATGTTGGCATGTGCCAATGGCATGCGTGGCCGTTAGGGCCGTGGATTTGGTAGGAAAAGCTACCAACGAGCATGTTGGCATGTGCCAATGGCATGCGTGGCGTTAGGGCCGTGGCTTTAGTAGGAAAAGCTACCAATGAGCATGTTGGCATGTGCCAATGGCATGCGTGGCATTTGGGGCCGTGGCCTTGGTAGGAAAAGCTACCATTTGAGCATGTTGGCATGTGCCAATGGCATGCGTGGCCATTAGTGCCGTGGCCTTGGTAGGAAAAGCTACCAGCGAGCATGTTGGCATGTGCCAATGGCATGCGTGGCCGACTTGGCCTAGGTTGCCTAGGTTGCATGGTTTGCATGCGTGATCGGGTTAAATATATAAAAACAGAAACAAATAAATTAAACTCATTACACAAATCTAGAGGTGAAAATTGGACATGCCAAGACGAAAGCCAGTTGAAAGACAAAGACGCTAAAAAACCGAGCCCGGCTCATCCCAAAGACGTGATTTAGCCCAGCACGGCCCAACACGTTAGTTTCATGGGCTGTGCTGGGTTAGCCTAATCGGCATAGTAGCACGGCACAGCACGCGACACGGATAAGCACGTAGCCCATCCCAGCACAGCACAACACGTTAAGAAAGCATGTCATAGCATGCACAAGTATTCAATATAACAAGGCATAATACATAACATTTTGTGTATATTTCACAAAAGAGTCACTATTCTAACTAGTTTTTAACATTTTATGCTGGGTTATTTTTATAACAACACATATAATACCTAAATATTTGGAAAATATATTCCAATATCGTTGTTATAATGTCTTGACCTATATTTCACTAGAACATTAATTTACATGATAATGATCCAATTTTATATTTGATGGGCTATTTCTTTTATTGCATAAACTTGTTAATTTTTACCGAAATAATTTCAAATGATATGTTATCTATTTAAATTCTCGTGATAATGTCCGACTTAATCTATACATTAAGTGATTTCAAATTGTTTATAACACGTGTGCCAATACGACACAAAAGACGACAACAACGCGTTTATTCGTGTGTTGTGCAATGGGTTGTCTTGTGCTTAGCTTTTGACTAGTAAAGCACAGCACGGCACAACACGTTTAAATCGTTGGCACAGCACAGCACGACACATGGCACGTGAAGCACGCGACTTCGTGTGCCGGGTTGTGCCGGGCCGGCACGTTTTACACCTCTACACAAATCAAACAACACAAAATTGGTTAAAAAATATCAATAATTCCTAGGTGAAAAGGACATTTAGATTTTGATACTGTTTAAATGGACAAAAATATAAAAATAGCCAGGATTTCATCCTACCCATTTTCAATTTTTTTTTCTTATTTTTAATTTACATCAGGATGCATCCAGTTTCATCCTCGTTATTTTTTAAGTTTAAGCCAGGATGAATCCAGTTTCATCCTTGCAAAGTTCAATGTCGAATTTAATCTCATTTTTAACGCGCCCCAAGTTTAATATCAAAAGAAACATCCCCGTATCCCGGATTACCCCGGATTCAGACGAAAAATGTCAACCGTTTTAAGGTAACAATCCTATTGTTGAAATAAGGCTGTCAAATCTTGTAAATTTGGAGCCTGTCAACGGATCGCTCCTCTTGATTAATTTGTGTTAGGCTGTTAGTCATTGATCAACGACTTTACTCCTAAGTTAGTTATAGTTTATAAATGTGATTAATCATCCTCTTCTCTCTTAGCCATAACTCATTTGTCTTTTTCCTCCCACAGTTGACATTTAATAATTAATGCGGTTAAAATAATATTAAGAAAGGCTAAGATCCATGTTAATCTCTTCACAAATTGAAATTGCTAGCCTTATACGATTCGTTTTCATTCCATAATAATGTTAGTTTATCCAGAAAGTTGAGCCACTTAAAAAAAAAAAAAAAAAAAAGAAGCAAGTTGAGATTATATGTACCGGGATAAAGATGTTTTGGGTGTCGTTCAGCAATTTTGAGATCAAATTAATAACTATTGTTTTTTTTTTTGAAGGAAAGAGGAGCATGAAAGCTCCAAACTTCATTGATAATAATATATAGTTACATAATATTCAATTACACCCATAAATCGAAATACATGATTAATACAATAATCTTGAGCAGAAATAAATCCCAAACAAAATTCCGTACTAAATATATGTAAATCGTTGGGAGAATTGAAATCTTCTAATGGTTTATCACCATTTTGTTGGATACTCTCCGAGAACACATGATGCTTCCATAGGAGAAGTAATATGCCCAAATTCTTCATCGAATTCAGTAATCTTTGATCATCACGTCCGTGGATGATTGAATGAAAGATTGAACGAAATCGAAAGTCCTCCAGGAGGTATGAGAAACCGTAATGGCAAAAACTTGCCATACGTTATCAGAAATACAAACTATTTACAATACCAATTGCTATAATGCAATTTGTTTTATTTAGATATATATTAGATTAGATAAATCTACCCGGATCTTAAATTAAATTAAAATCCGGGTAGAAAATGAGAAGATGGTTAAAAAAATTCAATGAAGAAGATGAAGATAACTACCGATGGTTAAATATATTATAACTATTGTTGTTATTTTATTTATTTTGTGTTTACTCTGTAATTCAGAGTCTATTTTATCATACGATCCTCTTTTACTCTATCTAAAATAATTAAGTAATAATTAAATATAAATAAACGAAACTACCCGAACCTTCCTTCGATTAACCAGCAGTCCAGAATTTAAAAAAGATTAATGATTAATTAAGACGGTTGACATGCTATAAAAAGAGGATTGGATCTTTGATAATCCTCACATATCAAATTGCTAGTACTTGTTATTAGTACAAGTCCTGTCTAAATCTCAACATGGCTACAATAACTCCTCTTTCTCTCACTGGTTTCTTCTTCTTATTCACCTTGATTGCTTCCAAATCCATGTAAGTATGCTTTTAATTTCAACCTGCATATGTACCTTTTATCTTGTGATTGATCAATCATTTTATTTAAACATTTGTCAACATGCAGGACTGTGAATGGGTGGGGTGGGTGGGAGTCGCTGTCTTTAGATTGTTTGGGGGATCTTCCTATTGATTCGCCGGATACTTCATGTGCTGGATCACTCTTGCGTTGGAGGTATTCGCCTACGGATGATGTCCGTGGGGACTGTCAGGGTTGGTGTGCATCAATGGTAGAGACTGAAGGGGTACAGTGTGCCCAGATGAACTCGGATGAAAATAATAAGGTCTACTGTGCTTGTTACGATACGTGTATACGCCATTAATTGAGCCCAATCCTTGTTGTGATCGTAAAATAAAATCTGTCACGGTTATAACGTGTTGACGATCATGTTTCTTTTATTAACTATATTAATCAACCCCTACTACTAAGCTTTACTTAGAAGGTTTATTTAATTTACCCAGCCAGTTACGAGAAATCGAGCTTGACCTGAGCAAAAACTCCGATCAACAACCGATGATTTGAGTTCCAAACGAAATTAAGAGCAGACGACAAATTAAATGGTCCTGCAGCGCCACAGCCTACAAGTTGTGTGTGCGCCTAGCCAGGTTATGAACCAGCACTCGCATATAAAGTACTTATGTGCTGTCTTCCTCCCTTTATGTTGTATTCATTGCACCGGAGGTTCAAAGTTAAGAAGCAATAATTAAGAAATCATGATGCATGTAACATGAGTTTAGTCTTAACCAGTGCTGTTACGGCAAGGACTATTTTTAATTTACCTACAAATTTGGTATAAAATTGTCGTCACAATCTTTCTAGTGGTTAGAAACTTACATCTTTAACCAAAATAGTTTGGTGTTGTGACTTAAACTACTCTATTATGTATAAGAAAATATGCACATATGAAATAAAAATGTCCAGTGCCTCGTTTGAAAAAGTCTTATGATTGTAATTTGGCAAGTGCCTCAAAATCTATTATATATAATATGATAAGTGACTTGATCTTATCGCAAAAATAATTCTTATTTTAGTTGGTTATTTCTACTTCACTTAACAATGTACAGATACTATGAATGGGCGAAAGAGTTGACAAAGAGAACACATATTCACATCATTCAGGAAGAAAGAAAAATAAAAATACGTGGGAGCAAAATGAATAATATATATTTTGTTATGAGAGGGGCAAACATTACAATACAGTGAACCTAGCTACTAATTAATTGTTTCTAGTTACCATTCATGATTTTTTCCAGCGAGCAACTAAAACTCCAAACATAATCTTCCATCAACTTGTCATTTTGTGGAGAATAATCAGGTGAAAGCAGCATCAATCTCCACAGTAGCTGAACCTAAACCGGCTAACCAGGAATAAACTTTAAAAAAAAAAAAAAAAGGGATCCTATAGTGCCAAAACTCATTAGCATCCTAATAGGTCCGCCGAGTCCTGTCCGTTCCCAAATGAATACGCTAGCCATTCCCATTAGCTAGACGTCCACTCCAAATGTCGACCCACTTTTGACATTAGGTTCCTTTATTTCCTAGTCTTTCCTTCCGGCTAAGATCCTATGATTTCAGGTGAATTTCTTCTGTTGTGGTTAAAAGCTGAATCAAGCTCTCTTCCTAGAGCTTCTGGCCCCATCAGAGAGTATTTCAGCCAATAAGAATCTTTGGTTTTTTCCCACCACCAATTATGGTATTTTCGACCCCAGTTTCTTTTTTTACCGTCTTCCTTTTCTATTATACCCTATTTTTATTTGCACAATAACAGTTCCACGAAACAAAAAGAAAAACTCTTTAAGTTTCTTTTCCGTCGACCATCAGTTGTAATTCGAAAATCGAAAGCCCGTAATGAAATACAGGGTTTGAGAAACCACATGAATATTTAGAGTTTTTGCAAGGGGATCCAAAACAGGTATGTGTAAATAAATTTAGGATCTTCAATTCTGAACCCTAACTCCTAATTAATTACTGTATTTTTTTTTCCGTGGGATGTTCTCTCCTTTCTTCTCATCCCTTCCCTTTGTACATCTGTTTCTTTCATTAAAACAAACGGAAATCATAAGACATTTACGATTTTGCTACCACAAACAAACTTCAACTGAATCCCGAAACTATACATTAGAAGTATAATCAGAAAACAAAAGTTTAAACCCAATGATTCTTAGATCCAAAAATGTCTCTAGAAGTTGCAAAAACTGTTGGAATATTTTCAACAACGCTATCAAGGGGGTCTGGGGCGTAGCCCTCAGTCGTCCCGATGATGAAGAGACTCATCGTTTCAGAGAAACCTGTTGGTGAAAATGTCTATTCCCAACAGATGCGAAAACCTCCATAAATAGCATCTCCCAAAACTCGTTTAAGACAATCGAAAAAACCTTCTCTGTTTTCTCTCTTTTCTAAAGCATCATCAGAAGTTTTTGTTCACATGTGTTCTTGATTGAATCAAGGGGTACAAACCTTGAATTCAATTTCCGTTGTAGGGCTTTCATTGTATCCTGAAGGCATTATTTCACATACCTGTTGTAATCGCCAATTTATTGGGAGGGTAGAAATAATTGTCTAAAAGAAATCGTATGAGCCTTGAAAGCTTTTGAGTACAACAATTTCTTTCTGTGTTTTTCATCTTCTATTGCAACCCAGTTTTTCCCAACAAAAACTTCACCGAAAATACAAAAAGGTATATTAGCTACAATAATGAGAGTTGTGAAAGTAAAACAAAAATTAGGGTATCAATAATCAATAAAAGCTGAAAAACCTGTAGTTGATGATGAATTTTTCGTGTTTGCAGGTAAATATCAAACAGAAACTATATAAGAAGACAACCCCAACATTACCTTGTTCAGTAGACATAATCTGTCGTTTAAATGAAATCTTTTGTATTTTGGTAATTATATCCAATAAATGTATGAAAATGAAAATAATATTTTTGAAAATGAGTAATAATATTTAGGTTTTGGAGTTCAACTGTTTAATCTTAAGCGTTTAATTCTGGATCCTACATGTTTGATTGGAAAAGATTATAAATAGGGAGCTATTTTATAAAATTAAGGAAAAACTTGTAGAGAGAGATGATTAGAAGCGGACATTGGCATGGAAACTTTAAGCATCAGTTGAACGCCAATGAACAGATGGAATGGGACTTGATGCGTCGAGATCTTGGTGTTGTACCTACTCTTGTGGAAGGTGATGATGAGGTAGTTTTAATCCCAATTACAATAACAAGTTCTGTTATGATACTCTTGCTGGACCTATTCCGGACTGTCAATTTTCCAAATTTCTATGGAAAAATTACATCCCTCCGAAAGTAAGTTTTCTTCTTTGGGCTGTCTTTCACGATTCGCTGCCTACAAGAGCAATGCTTAGGCATCGTAGAGTTAACTTGGACAAGCGCTTGCCCACTCGCAACGAAGAACTGGGAGACGCGTCTCGATCACTTATTGTTGCACCGCCCCTACACCTTCGACTGTGGGATTATTTCTTAAAGGCTTTGCGCATTCTGGGCCAATGCCTCGCACTGTTTTACTCTGTTTGAAGCACGGGATAGTAATGTGTTGACCGGGAAGTGTAAACACATCTGGAATCTGATGCATTTTGCTATCATATGGAACGTATGGAATGAACGGAATCATAGAGTTTTTGGTGGAAGACCTAAGGATGTGGAAGAAGTCATTGTTCATGTTAAACAATCTTTGGTCCTTTGGAGCTGTGATACGAATACTTTTAAGTATGTAGATAGCAGCCAGAAAATCCATAATTGGGAAGTTGTATTGCATAACTAGTCCGGCAGAACTAGTATGTTTTGTGGATTCAGTGTTTCTTTTGACACTGCTTTTGTAATTTGCCTTTGGCTGATTTTTCTTTTTAATACAAAATTTTTCTCTTCGAAAAAAAAAGGGGGAGGGGGGGCATTCTAGTACCAGAAATATTCATAGAGATAGGGCTAGAAAACGGTGACAAGAATAATTCGTTTTACATAAGAAATATACCTTGAAACAGTGATACTATGATTGTTAGATTCGGTTCGCGGGAGCATCATCTGTTGGTTCCAATAAATCCAAGTTACATTTTTATCGTATGTGAAACAGGTATTTAGCATAACCCTTGGGCTATTATATGATTTTGTTTATGTACTTGCTGTGTAATGATACGATGGAATAAAACGAAATGATTTTGTGGTCTGTTCATGATATATCAAAGGTGCTATTTCTCTTCTATAGATTTACTATTAAATTTTCTTTGCATCGTGTTTTGGCTTTTGACTCTATCACCCGCTAGTGCTTTATTACCCGCTAGTGCTTTATTACTCTGACAAAGATACAGCTGCAGAATATGCTAGTAATTCCCTTCTCTCTTCTCTCTTCTCTCGGTTAAGAATTTGATCGGATTCTAAATGTCTCTCTTCTCTCGGTTAAGAATTTGATCGGATTCTAAATGTTTACTTGAAAACAGTTCTTTTATTACCGTTAGACGACCGTTGCCTACTATCAACGGTAATTTCTGACCGGAATCACATCGGAACACTCATCTGATACAGAAGATTCTCAGATTCTTGAGATGCTACAGACTTAAAGACTCCAAGATACTAAATCCAAATGGTTTGAAACACCAATTACTAAGACACAAAAGATACATGGGAATCAAAAGACACTGAAGACTGATGATACTCAAGACACCGGAATTATCCAATTAGTTTCAAAGACCTGATCTGATTCTTATTTTTCTTTGTCAAGTTGATTAATTAGCTTTTGATCATTCTTAGTATAATTTGGAAATCTCGCTTGGTTCGTTTGATTTTGATTCTATTGACTGGTTGTATCCATTCCCGTTTTGGTCCCTCTCATTATTTTAGCTTTAAATTATCAATCGATTTAGAGTATTAACAAGGGGTTTTATATTCAATTGCTACTTTAGATTTTTTTCATCTGTTTCTCGACATCCATTCATTTTTTCCTTAATTAGTCTACGCTGTTTTGTGCTTTGTTCAATCCATTGAAGAACTCTGCAATTTCGTCTTTACTCTTTTGTGTTTTGTTTAACATATTTTACCTTTGTACCCCTCAGGTGTCACCCCCAGTGGCTTTATGACTCCCCTTAGCAATTTCCACGACTCTTTCCACTTCTGGAGAAAAAAGATCGGTCACGTGTTGGGGTTAAAACCACACAAAAGATACCTGTCATGTATCACAAGATTAGATTTGTACCACTCATTCCTTTACCCACCGTTCAATAAGAAACCAAACAAGTCAAATCCTAATACCCAAATTAATCACTTCCCAAATCAAACCCTATTTCAAAATTATATTTCTCGTGATGGATTCTGTAAATTTGGAATCAATAGAGTATCAAGCCAAGAGATAAAGAAGAGAACCTTGGATATTAATTTCTTCAGGAACCCTAATTCCTCATACTCCCTTTGGAAGATTTGGAAGCTTTTTGGCTTAATTGGTAAGAAGCAGATGTTTGATGCGGCTCTGATTAGTATAATTTGGAGTTTCGAGGAAGATTGTGCAGTTGTTGATGGGAAGAAGGTCAATCAGATCCAAAGCCCAGAGTATAAAAAAGGTAATTTGCAGGCAGCCCTTTGGTCAAGAAGGAAGGTGGTCCAGAAATTAAATCAGCTTGTGAAGGAAAAGGATGGGTTCAAGGATATTACGGATAAGAGGAAGAAAAATGAGAAATTGAAAGTGCAAGTGCAAGTCAATCAAAAGAAGAGTAACTCCCTAAATTTGATTTGGACAGCAAATACTATGAAGATTACAAATCTGGTGGAATTCCAAGTTACCTTCTACAATCCGCTCAAGAGAATCCAGACAGTTGTGGAGTCTTCTGAGATGGAGACGCAGAAGGAAAAAAACCAGGAGAATGAAATCAGAATGAATAACACTAAAGCTGTGGAGACAAAAATGGACACAGAGGTAAGTAGATTCTTTTATTACATAAAATTTCATAGAAGCATGAACACAAAAACTAGAATAGGAATGCAACACATCTATCAACCAATATGTTTGTTCTGTATGTATGATCACAATGTCTTTGTTTTTCATGATCTAGAGTACCCTATAGTGTCTTACTTCTGGCAATTTGTTAAAATGATAGCATGGAATTGTCAGGGATTAGGAAACATTTCAACTATGAATAGTCTATCTGATATCTTAAATCAAGAAAATCCAGACCTAATCTTCCTATCAGAAACTAAACAACAAAATCATGAAATGAAAAACATTATGCGAAAGGTAAATGTGTTTAATTACTGGCTTGTCCCACCTAGAGGAACAGCAGGTGGTCTCTGTTTAATTTGGAAAAATACGATGAATATTAATATCCTTGATTATGCCTATAATCACATAAATGTTGAAATAATAAACTCTACTAATAACATAAAGTGGATTTTAACTTGTTTCTACGGCAGTCCGTATTCTCCGCTTAAAGAAGAGTCATGGAATATTATAAAGCAAATGTCGGCTACGGTTTCTTACCCCTGGATTATAATTGGTGACTGTAATGTGGTTCTCTATGAACAAGAGAAAAATAGCAATCACCATTTTAATCATGGAGAAGCTAGAATGTTTAGAAATATTATAAATAACTGTGGTCTCCTTGATCTAGGATTCACATGGTATACCTATACTTGGAACAACCATAGAACTGGATTAGAATTCACAGAACAGAGATTGGATAAGGCTATGGTGAATAATGAATGGAACGTAAAATTCCCGAACTCTAGTATTAGACATATGAACCCTTTAACATCTGATCATGTGCCTATTTGCTTAAATACTCATAATATATGGAATGACGGTCCAACACCTTTTAAATTCTTTGGAGAATGGATGAAACATGAGCAATGTAAACCTCTAATTCTTGATTGTTGGAATAACTATGTCCAAGGATCGCATGCTTTTAGCTTTGTTAAAAAACTAAAAAATGTGAAACTTACCCTTAAACCATGGAATAAACATACCTTTGGTAACATCAGAACAAATATAGAGAAGACAAAGATAAAGCTGGATGAAACCAATAAAAGACCGAAATATCTTGAGAAAGCAACAGATTTGTCAAACCTGAACACTGAACTAAAAAATTGGTATTCTATTCTTGAAAAATTCTGGAAGGATAAAAGTAGGGATCAAAATCTAGCCTTAGCTGGCATGTGAAATACTAAATATTTCCATAGTAAAGCTAAACAAAGATTGTAAGAAATAGAATTGAAACTCTGAAAAACGAAAATGGGGACTGGTTAAATAATAGAGAAGACATTGTTGACTGTATCACAAATCATTTTAAAGATATTGCGACTACTGTTGACCCGACTATAGACAAAAATATGATTGATTTAATCCCTGAATGTGTTACTGCTAGTGATAATGAAATTCTTCAAGTTATCCCATCCATAACTGAGATTCGGAAAACACTGTTTAGTATGGAACCTAGTAAAAGTTCGGGTCCAGATGGATTTCCTCCCATCTTTTTTCAGCAAAACTGGGATATCATAGGAGATGATCTAACAAAAATGATTCAAACTTTCTTTAGAACAGGTCATTTGTTAAAGGAAATCAATGCAACCTTTATTTCTCTTATCCCCAAAACATTAAATCCCACAACTTCTGCTGAGTTTAGACCTATAGCTCTAGGAAATACTATTTACAAAATAATTTCTAAACTTATGGCAAATAGGATGAAAGGAATGCTAAGTAAGATTATATCCCCTTTCCAATCGGCCTTCATACCAGGGAGACAAATTTCAGATAACATAACCATTGCGCATGAAATAATACACACTATGAGAAGAAAAGAAGGCGAAAATGGTCTTATGGGTCTAAAAATCGATATGTCTAAAGCTTTCGATAGAGTCGAATGGAAATTTCTTATTGCCATTATGACAAAAATGGGTTTTTCTGAATTCTGGTGCAAATTAGTATTTGAATGTATTTCTACTACTTCTTTGTCTGTCTTCTTTGAATGGTTCTCCAACCTGTTTTTCTTTAAACCTTCTAGGAGTTTAAGACAGGGAGATCCAATATCTCCCTATCTCTTTTTGTTTTTCATTGAAGCCTTGTCTAGAACTATTATTCATGCTGAATCTAATGGCCTAATAAAAGGAATAAAAGTTTGTAAAAATGCTCCGTCGGTAAGCCATCTTTTGTTTGCCGATGATTGTTTAATTTTCTGTGAGGCTAATATAACAACCAGCACGAACTTAGTTAAATTGTTCTCTGATTTTGGCGAGGCTTCGGGGCAATTAATAAACCTGAGCAAGTCCGGTGTCTTCTTTAGCCCTAGAACTGATCCAACCAAGAAATTAGAGATACAACAAATTTTAGGTGTTAGAGCAATCCCTCTGGATGATAGATACTTAGGAGCCCCTTTATTTACTAATAGATCAAAAGTAAAATGTTTTGAGCCACTTATCGAAAAATGCTTAGCAGACTTGTTGGTTGGAATGGAAAGGACGACTTAAACACTGCTGGAAAATCTGTTATGATAAAAACTGTTACCTCTTCGCTAACTGTTTACCAAATGAGTTGTTTTAAAATTCCTAAGAAAATCTGTAAAAAATTAAACAATCTCCAAAGAGATTTTTGGTGGGGGAAGAATGAAAAAGGAAAAAATGAACAAGGAAAAAAGGGGGTCTATTTAAAAGCTTGGGAGGCTATGTGTAAGCCTCTATCTGAGGGAGGAATGGGGTTTCAAAACTTAGAAAATTTTAATCTTGCCATGTTGGCAAAAATGGGGTGGAGGTTGAAAGAGAATCCAGACTCCCTCTGTGCTCAGATCTTAAAAGCTAAATATTACCCTAACACAGATATTCTTCACATGAATACAAAACCAAATGAAAGGGACAGTTGGGTCTGGAAAGGTATTTTAAATGGTGTTGAACAAATACAAAAGCATTGTTTGTGGAAAGTAGGTAGAGGAACTAGGATAAATGTTTGGAATGATTATTGGATTCCGGAAATCAAACCACCTATTCAGAAACCAAGTAGGGGAGCTAAAGATATAGTAACGGTAAGCCAATTGATAACTGATGTGAAAACTTGGGATATGGACAAACTGAGAACTTGTTTTGGCAAGAATACAATAAATTGTATTCTTAAAATAAGCCCAGTCGTTCAAGATGAAGATTCAACTGAATGGGCTCTAAGTACTAAAGGTAATTTTACTGTAAAATCGATGTATAACAAAATCAACTCTACTGGTGAGGATATAGCAAGGATTGGAATCAAATTTGGAAGCTGAAAGTTCCACCCTCAGTTAAAACTTTTGTCTGGAAAGCAGCTAATACTATCCTCCCAAACAGTTTGAGGGTAGCAGCGGTAATCCCTTATATAAATACTATGTGTACTCTTTGCAATGATGGTGAGGAATCTTTAACACATCTTTTTATGACTTGCAATTTTGCAAAACAGGTTTGGTTGCACTTGAATTTTAGTATGGATCATGTGGTCGAAAATAGTACGACTTTTCACGATTGGTTAAATTCTTGGTTCACTAATACTAACTAAACGGTTTTGTGATGCAGTGGCCTGAGTTTTGTAGCATTATTACGTGGCACGTCTGGAAATCCAGATGTGATTGGTTTTTTAGAAAAGAGAAACAGAACAGTGCGGCGACGGCTAATAAGATAATTAAATATATAAATAGCTTATCTTCTGTAACAGCCCCAAGCTTTAATATCTTTCAAAACCTATATTACAACCCTATGAAAGATGACTGCCTGAATATTTGTACAGCTGAAAACAGAAATATATAATCAAAAATTGCTTACAAATTCAGTATAGCCTTATATATGATGAATCATGTATCCTCTTGTGGCATTGGTATAACACTTACAGATTTTGCAGGTTATACTATTGAAGTCAGGGGAGCAACTTGCAATTGCAATACTAGAGAGGAATTAGAAAGAAGAGGAGCAGAAATAGCTTTCCATTGGGCAACAGAATGGAGTGGTCATGAGGTGGCTTTCCAAAGTGATTCCATGCCTATTTTGATGCTGCTTAAAGGAATGTACGTTGAAGCGAGGAAACTTAGATATTCTATTAGCAATGAATTTCAAAGAAACAATGTGGAAGTCATCAATTTTAAACTTTCTGAACTTATGTTATCTACAAAGAGCCTATTGTAATATGTCTGACCTATTGTAACATTTTCAATCACCAAAAGCAGATGGACCAGGGGAGAGGATCTAGGACATCTTTTAAACTTCTTTAATTCCAGGTTTTCAATGAAAATATATCATGGTCGAATCTGTTCCGATCATGACCCGAATCATGAATGTGTAATGTTAGAGGGTACCTTCCTCTCTTTTTTACGAAAGAAAAAAAAACTTTATGTGATTAAAAAAAAAAAAAAAAAACAAGTCATCCATACTAAGTGCAATCATATACGTGTCTAGCGAAGTGTCATTAGGATCGATCCACTTTGGATGTTTTCATTCTTGTATGTTAACAATCGAATAAATTGGTGATGTCGATATGAGCATCATTATAGCTGTTCCGGCTTCATCTTCATAGTCTGTGACAGGTTTGGGAAGAACAAAAACATCATCTAATTTCTGTATGGGCACGCACGAGGTAACCCGAATTCAGAAGAAAAATCTCAACCGTTTGTAAATAGTAAATCAACGGCTGAAATGAAGCTGTCAAATCTTGTAAATTTGGAGTCCGTCAACGGAACGCTCCTCGTTAATTAATTAATTAATGTGTGTTAGGCTGTACTGGCCGTTTACTCATAAATTAATTAGAGTATAGTTTATAAATGTGATTAATCATCAATTCCGTCTTAGTCATAACTCATTTGTCTTTTTCCTCCAAGAGTTGACATTTAATAAGTAATGCTAATCTCTTCACAAATTAAAATTGCTAACATAATACTGTATGATTCTTTTTCGTTCCATAATAATGTTTGGCCATAGATATCGGAAGAGTTGGCCGAACCTTCCTACAACTATATATAGCCAGCAAGTTGAGATTTTTAATGAGAAAAATGATAAATTAATGTGGTCTGCCAGAGACTATAAAAAGAGGGTTAATCTTTACAAATTAAATTGTACAATCTTCTTCACAAATCAAATTGCTAGCTTCTGCCTAGTAAAGTCAACAATTAATGGCACCAAGAAGTCCTATTTCTCTCATTGGTTTCTTCTTCTTAATCACTTTGATTGCTTTCCAATCCATGTAAGTACACTTTTCTTTTATATAAAAATTTGATTGATTTGTAGTCTTTTGATCCTCTACACTCGCTAGATGTATTTGTTCCGTTACCTCCTTAATTATATATTATAATTAAACTTAGTGATCAAACATGCAGGAATATTGCGGATGGTTGGGGATTTACTTCTGTGAAGACTTGTTATAATGCTGTTCAAGGTATCGAAGATCCTAGTTTTTCTTGTGCTGGTAGTCTCATGCGTTGGAGGTATTCGCCTACGGATGATGTTCGTGGGGACTGTATGGGCTGGTGTGAGGCTCAAGGGATAGCTTGTGCCCAAATGAACAGCGATGAAACGAATAAGATATACTGTGCTTGTTACGATACTTGTGTCTTCAATTAACTTTCTTGGGACAAATCCTTGCTTAATTATCATTGTAATTCCTTGCTTCAAAAAACAAAATAAAAACTGTCACATTCATAGCGTGTTGACCAAACTTGCCGCCGATCATGTCCGTCTTGTATAAAGTTGTTATGTTCTGCATGTAAGCCGTAGATATAATCATTATATTTCTCCTCTATAAGAAACACTACTCCGACCATTAAAAGAAATTGGGTTTGACTTGATTAGAAACTCGGATCAAAACCGATGGAGAAGCACCAATTGATGACTTGAGTTCCGGACGAAATCACAAGAGCAGATAATAAATGAAATGGCCTTGCATGGCGGCGCCACAACCTACAACCGTTGCGTGTTCGCTACAAATGATCATATTCTAAATGTTTCTCGGCTAAGTGAGATTCATATCCTCAACCTGCACAAAATTTGAACAGATAATTACGTTCCTCCATTAGTTTGATAAAACGGTGATGTTTATAATAACATCTGTTCGCCGATCAATCACTTGGGTTGGGGGTATAGATGATGAATGATTTAAGTTTCTAGAAGCTTCAAAGGTATAGATAATGAAGAATGATTTAAAGGAAATTGGTATTTAATTATATGTCTTTTTTCTCTCCTAGTGTTATCCATTGAACAATGAGTTTACTCATAAGTTAGAGTCTAATTCATCAATATGATCATTCTCTACTCCTGTACTCATAATTCATTTCTTCTTAGTCTTGTAGAGACAATATACCCTTATTGCCCGATTACCGATAAATAAAAAACTCTCTATGTACAAACTCTAAACAATACCAAAATGTCTCAAACAAAAAGACAAATTTGTTGCATGACAATTTTAACTACACATAGATTTCTCAGAACATTAGCTATGGGATGGATGGAGTGTTAAAACACTCCATTTCTTAGTTTCAAAATGAATAATGTAGGCTTGAAGTAGTGTTTCCTGATCTGGTGTTAAAAACACCCTAGACGGTATACAATTTTCCGTCCAGTAGTTCGCAAACAATTTTCCCAAGCAGAGGACATGTTATCAGTCGTGCAGTGTTTTCCTTAGCCCACTACTTTCATTGAAGCCTTGAAGGAGTATTGTGTTTTTTGGGAGAGTCGCTCCTCTCGTAACGACATATATATGGCCAAACTAGCTCATCGTAACTCCTGGCCATAGGCTTTCTTATGAAAAAGGAAGGCCATATATGTGAACTATAAGATTTTTTGGGGCGTCGTTTAGCAATTTTGAGATCAAATTAATACAATTAATTACTAATTATTATTGTTATTTTATTTATTTTGAGTTTACTATGTAATTCAGAGTCTATTTTATCATATGATCCTCTTTTACTCTATCTTAAATTATTAAATTTAATCAATTAAATATAAATAAACGAAATTAAGTCGGACCTTCCTACGAATTGCTACCAGTCAAGAATTTAAAAGCGATTAATGATTAATTAAGACAGTTGACATAATATAAAAAGAGGATGGATCTTTGATAATCCTCACTATCTAATTATGATTGCATAACATTTTTTTTTTTTTTTTTTTTTTTGAAGTATATTGCATAACTTAATTATTGATGTCTTTGGATCCTTCCCCATAGTCTAAAATAAAGATATGTTAACATTATGATTGCATAACTTTTTTTTGTTTTTTTGAAGTATATTGCATACTAGTACGACCGTTGCCACGGTGGGAGGGCCGACCGAAGAAGAATATGAAGATGGAGTTTGTCCACGAATACTTTCGTCCCGTTTCAGAAAAGGTAATACTTTCACCTCATTTCAGAAAAAGTGACATTTTCGCCTCGTTTCAGAAAAAGTGATACTTTCTCCCCGTTTCGGAAAAAGTGACACTTTCTCCCCGTTTCGGAAAAAGTGACACTTTCACCCGTTTCGGAAAAGTGACACTTTCTCCGTTTTTTGGAAAAAGTGATACTTTCTTTGTTTGTTTCGGAAAAATGATACTTTCTCCCGTTTTGAAAAAGTGATACTTTCGCCCCATTTCAGAAAAAGTGATACTTTTCTGAAATGAAGCGAAAGTATCATTTTTTCCGAAACGGAAAAAGTATCACTTTTCCTAAAAGTAACGAAAATATCACTTTTCCCCGAACGGAGCGAAAGTATCACTTTTCCGAAACGGGATGTGATAGTATCATTTTTCCCTGAAACGGGATGTGAAAGTATTATTTTTCTAAAAAGGGAAATTAATCGACCAATAAACCAAAATATGGTTGCATGATGTGTTATGCATCCTTTGTGGTGGTTTGCATAATGGCTATGCATTCAATTTTCGAGAATTGTGCCTAAAATGATAGTACCATTTTTCTTGAAACGGATGGAGTACATCGTTTTATTAGTTGCAATGGAAAATTAGTTGATGCATAAACCAATATTTTTCTACATAAAGTATTAGTGGAAATTTCTGAGGAACCCAAAATCAATTCCTCTCTCTTCTACTAACCCATCATTAAGATAGTATATTTTGGTAGCCCAAAATAGTAGATCTACGGCTAAGAATAGCATTATTAGATTAGATTTAGATTTTTACATTTTTAACATGGCTAAAACACCCTTCGCCGACTACTAACAAATATATTGAAAAAAAATTAACAAATTTAATACGGCGTGGTCAAATTTTTAGATCCGCAAATGTAGTACTCATTCAATATCTTGAAGAAGTATAGTCTAATCTTTGAAGAAGACCAAAAGCGGTGGCTTCTCTCGCTCTTGTTCAATATCTTTCTCTACCAGAGGTAAATCGAACACACTAGTTTACACTTCTTCTTCATTTTCTGGTTAGTGAATACGAATCTTATCGTTTTGACTGTATAGCTACAGGTCACAACATATACAAGCTTGAGGAGAAATTTTTGAATCAATCGATGCAGCGGCGAAGGTAGAAACTAGGCTAAGGGGAAGCAAAGTCTTGTTAGGGGGAGCAAAAATGCTAAATTAGGCTTGGAGGAATTTTGGGCTGGGAAATTTAGGCTTGAAAGCCCAATAGTTAGGGGTCGCAAGTGCGTACCCTTGCTTGCAGCTGGATTCGCCACTGAATCGATGCCTACAGTTTTCGTAAATCTTGTGGTTTCTTATTCAAATTAGGCAAGTGAAGTTTTGTTTTATCTATCCAAATTTAAGTTTTTTTTTCTTTTTCCATACGAAAGCACAACGGGATATTATTCTGTTTACAGGAAAAGAGTTGCAAAATCATTCAAGACCTAATGGTGCTTAATTACCTAATCTATTTCCCTTCTCTCTGTAACATTATTGATGACATTATCACTCTGTGCAGGGATCTGAATTTTTAATAAAAGGCACAGCCCAAGGTCTCTTCATATCTAATTAGATGAAGTATTCCGGTGATGTCTTGGACTATCAATGGCTTTCTTCGCAAGAAAATGTTAAAACTCTAATTAGAGCTCAGTCTGGATTGGGTTTGGCTAATTTTATCCCACCCCTATATATTGAACAGAGACAAGTGTGAGATACTGTTCTCTTCATTTGTGTTCGAACAGAAAAGTTTCTTTTTCACTTTTTTTTGAGATAAATTTTGTTTTCACTGTGTTGTTACGTGTGAAAAATTAAGTTTTCATCCGTGTCTCGGTTGATAAATTATGTCTTCACCCTTAAACTTGTGATAACTGCCATTTTCGACGAATAAAAATTGCGAAAAAAATTGGAGTTAGTGATAAAATACGGTTGATATGTTGTTTCGCGTGTAAAGTAAAGTTTCATCCATGTTTCGGTTGATAAATTATTTTTTCTCTCTTGAACTTGTGATAACTGTCATATTCACACAATAAAAATCTGACAAATAAAAGCTGCGAAAAAATTGGAATTGCCGATAAACTAGTGATAATTGCGATTGGTTTCGGTAAAAACTTTGATTATCACTAAAACTGGAATTTTCGATGAGATAGTGATAATTGCGATTTTCCTTACCTAGTGATAATTGTGACTTTCACCAAGCACATGCAACTAGTTCCAAGAGAGCTGGGATTATTGTGAAAACTAGAATTTTTAAACCCTAATTTCCTAGTATAAGTTGCAACGAGAGAATTAATTGAGCGAGTTAATTGAGTGAGTTATTTTAGGAGAAGGTAAAAGGCATAATAAAAGGTTATTTTAGGAGAAGGTAAAAGGCGTAATAAAAGGTGGAGTAATTTTAGGATTTGATTTTAAGATAAAATTAGTTGGAATTATTTTAGGAAATTGTTAATAAAATCACGTTTTTAACTATAGTTGTTTTTTTTAAATGGGATTATTATAATTTAGCTGAAGGTTATTTTTGTAATCAAATTACAGTTATAACTAATTATGGGCTGCTCAAATTAGGAATCTTATTGGTGGGTTTTTAGTATAAAAAATTAAAGAATTGGGCTACAAATAAGTTCCCCCTAAAGTATTATGTATCCTTTGTGATGGTTTGCATAATGGATATACATTTAATTTTCTAAAATTGTGCCTAAAATTATATATATCTCTGAATTTTTCGTAAAAACTCCAAATTTGATATTGTTGTTTGTACTTGTTGCGTAGAGTTTTTTATAACCTTTCTAACGAGATAAAATTTGTAAAATTCCAAGGCACGGATTTTTAGATATGTTATATTAAAGTTTGTTTTCCAATTATACCCCTGAAAAGATAGGATATACAAGGAGTTATAGTAATTGGACTAAAAGGGATGGACATTTTTGGTTTTTCGGCCCTAACCATTTCCAATCTTTTTGTGGTAATTGATCACTTAGATTTTACAAAAAAGTGGCCATATAAAGGACCTCCCTCGCTTCGCTCGGTCGGCCCAAACATAGTTAATCTTGTTTCTAGAATATTCATTTCATCATCCAGATTATTGTCATAATAAAGTAAACTTTCGAAAGAGTGTCTAGCCTTCCAACAATAAACTATCTAACTAATTTAGAATTTAATAAAGACATTAATATTGTGGTTGAATTACTATAAAAGGAGGTTTAGATGTTTGTTAATCTTCACAAATCAAATTGCTATAGCTTATAAGTTCTTCATTCATGGCTACTACTAAGGCTTGGTTTGGTAATGCTTTTATTTTCTCAAAAGCACTTTCAAAAGCTATTTATGTCAATAATTTTTGAAATTAGTGTTTGGTAAAAAAAAATCAAAGTGCTTTTTATTGAAAGCACTTCCCAAATTCCTCAATTTTTAGAAGCTGGGGAGGAGGAGCTTTTAAAAGCTACAAAAGCATAAGCTGTGGCCCCACATAAATTTAATGATTGATTTATCTTTTTTATCCCTACTTTATTTTATAAATGACAAAAGTTACCCCTTAAATTTATATACAATCAATTTTTTTTATTATTTCTTATATTACATTCTTTAATTTGTTTAATTTTTTTTTAATTTTTCAAACTATTTTATATACCATTTCATTTAATTTGTTAACAGTATAACTAAAAAAATATTAAATAATTACTTAATTTTAGTTTCATTTTTTGTTTGAAATATATCTATATAAGTAATAAGTAAAATAATTTTTTAACAATCATAATAATAGTGGTAATTAGTATGAATATTAATATTATATAGTAAAATAATTAATTATTTTTAAACCCCATAAAATTGAATAAACCTACCATTAGAGATATGTCTGTTTTTGTCATTTGCTACAACAACTATGGTTGAATCTGAAATTTTACCAAACACACTTTGATTGCTTTTTTAATCAGCTTCAACTTTAATTAATATTTTACCAAACGTCTAACTGCTTTTTTCTCACAGCACAGCACAGCAACGCACAACAGAAAAGTGCTTTTACAAAAGCTGCAGCAATACCAAACTAAGCCTAAAACACTTTCTCTCATTGCTTTCCTTTTGTTCACTTCAACTCTTCTCCAATCCATGTAAGTTTTTTGGTTTCTTCTTTTCATTTTTTCAATTAATAATTTCCTTATTTTTACAAATTTGATCTGTTAATTTGTGGACCTGCAGGAATGTGAATGCTATTACGAATGCTTGTTTCACTTTTAAAGATCATTTTCCTATACATTGGTCTGAACGTGAGAGTTCCTGTAGTGGAGACCTCATGCGTTGGACGTATTCTGATGATGTCCACGGCGACTGTATACAATGGTGCTTGCCATTTCATGAGAGTTACGGAGTAAATTGTGCCCAGATAAACGTAGATGAAGACTCCAAGGATTACTGTGCTTGTTACCAAGGGTGTCCATGAATGAAAACAGCATATATATGCGCTGTAAGTTACTATTATAGGGTGGCTTCTTCTTCATTTGGTGGTGTTGTTGTTATTCCATGGTTGTTGTGTGAAGAATAAAATTTTACGGATAATTATATATCGGTGTTGATTAAACTATGATTGATGCATGTAATCCATCCATATCTATTGGATCAAAATTTGATCAAGGCTGTGTTAATGTATTTTGTTTACTTAGGATTTTTATTTTAGTTCTTTAGAAGAACAACAGTTGGCCGGGCTTGACCTGATCAGAAACTCCGACCAAAACCGGTGAAACCGTGACTTAAATTCCAGAGGCCAGAGAGAATCAACAGCACATAACTAAATGGTCCTCTATGACGACTCCCTAATCTTATCTGACTGTTTATATATGCTCTGTATAAGATACACCCAGTCACTATTGGCTAGCTCTCGGATGCATACCAATTAAGTATTCCAGCTAATTTTGCACATCATCACTGAATCCAACTATAATGCTTGAATCTTTTTCAAAAAAAAAAAAAAAAAAATGCTTGAATCATCAGTGAAAGAACGAGTTTGGAGAGACCTATTTTGAGATTGACCTCAAACTACTGTGCTCAATCTGAGATTGGGTTTGGTCAAAATTGGCACATGCTGTGATCAAGGAAAATTGAGTTTGGGAGAGACCTATAATCCCAGACACCATAAATAACAGCTGTGAGATATGGCTATATATAACGGCTTCAATTCCAAGTGAAAATCATAACCAAAATGATGTAATCAAGGTCCATCGTTGATCAGGTATCCGGATTCCGTTGTCTTGATGTGTAGTTTTCCTTTGAGGAAAAAATTATACTATAAGAGCAAGTCTTATGGTGGAATCCATCCATCTTCCATCTTTCACGCCACCTCAGCACTTGGAACTGTGGATGGAAGCGCAAGTCTAATGGTGGAACACAAAAAACGCTAATAAGAATAGCGTAAAACGCTAATAATAATAGCGCAACAAAAGGCTATTAAGAATAGCGCTTGACTAAAGTCAACGGTCAAAGCGCTAATCTTAATAGCGCTAAACGCAATTGATAATAACGCTGAACGCTATTGTTAATAGCGCCTAACGCTATTCTTATTAGCGCTTTTAAATTCTTATATCCAGTAACACCATCGACCTCTTCTTCTTCCTCAGTTCATCGACTCTTAAAAAAAAAAAAAAAACCTAAAAAACCCCCTTGTTTAATTCTCAGAGCATGGTTCAAATCAATGAAATTGCTTCAAAGGGTTTGTTCTCTGCTTCATAAGGAATCCAAGCATACTTAAATTTCTCAATTTGATTGAGAATCCAAAGAGAGGTTAGTTGAATTATAATTTGAGTTAATTTTATGGTTTGATGAAATGTTAGGGCTTTAGATGATATTATTGTTGATTGTATGCATGATACTCGATTGTATGATGAATGATAACAATTTTGATTCTAACAATGATGAATTTGACATGTAATTTAGGGTTTTAGATGATGAACATTGTGAAATTGCCATGAGATAATGAATGTGATACAATGACGAATTTGCAGAAGTGATGTGAATTTAGGGCTTTGACGATTTACATTGTTAGTTATGTGTGATGTGAATTCTAAGTTTGTGGGCTATACTTTGTTGCTTGATACATGTTTTAGTTTATGTAAACAATTTAAGTGCATTGTGTGACTAAATTGTTTTTATTTGATGATATTGTATAGATTATGGATGTGTATATGACGTTAAGTTCAAAAGAATGGGATGAAAAACATATATCTACAAGTATAGACCCATTTGATACACAACATGATATCACGTTTAGAAGTAATCTAGAAGACCTTGAGGATTTACATAGCCGTGTGGTGGTTCATGAAAGTGCTAGTCAAGTTCTTCAAAATTCCGGCCTTGCTAGATTTTTTGAAATTAGAATTAAGAGAGCTGATCAACAACTAGCTTATGCAATCATAGAGAGGTGGTGGTATAGCATCAATTCATTTCATTTCCCAAACTTCGAAATTGGTTTCACTCCTTTAGACTTTTTTCACTTAACCGGAATTCCTATTGGAAATGGTCGTAGAAGATTGGAACACGCCAATACAAGTAAATGGAAAAGTAGAGAAAGCCGCAATGACTAGAGAATACCTACTTTGAACCTATGCATGGGTTTGCAAACTACAACAAGAACACACACGATTTTCCTATTAGTTGCCTCGCAACCTATATCAAGAACAATCCAATTAATGATGAAAATTGGGAGATTGTGACTAGATACTTCTTATTATGGGTGATTTCAAAAGTTTTATTGGCACGTTCCACTACACGAGCAAGCAAAGGTTGGATCATTTCCTTGTGTGATTTGAATGAGATTAGTAATTATGATTGGGGTTCGGCTTGTTTTAGTCACTTGTATAGTAGCATGAGTGCGGTTGTTAGAGGTGGAAAAAACATGTGTGGAATGGCGATGGTTTTAGAATATTGGTTTTACATATATTTTCGTACTTTGACGCCTTTTCTCAAAGAAGGTGTAGTGACTGATGTATGGCCTGCAATTATGATATTTAAGAAAGATAGTCTAGTGAAGTTGCAAAGGGGTACTTCCAAACACTCTCTTCATATAGCTCGCCAACAAATTGAGTTGAGTACAATTGTTGGAACGCAATGGCAACCATGGTCTACTAGTATATATAAAGATCATCCCGATATATTGCATGCTCGTGAAATCTCCAATCAAATAGTGGCTTTCTATAATCCGGAAAGCGCTACTAGTATCATGTATCTTGGTGAGCGGTTTTTAAGGCAAACAAGAGGATTCATAACAATTCCAAGAAGTCCACGTGAACGTTTGGAAGACCTTGCTTCCCCCCATGATCCTATTGATGTGGTTGAAGGACGAGACTATAAGCATGTTGATGAGAGCATGTATGTGCAGTGGTGGAAGTTACAATCTTTTGGTTTTTTGCTCCCAGAAATATATCGTCAAGAAAACAGAGACGAAGTTGGAGCTGCAAGTACTCAAGATCCAACATTTCTTGTGAATCAGGTCCCCCCAATACATCCATCACGGTATAAGTATGACAACTACTCACAAGCTTCACCTGAATTTCCAAGAGTTTCTTTCTGTACCGTACGTTCAGACAGTGAAGGCAACCCTGTTGAAGTTCCTTTGCAATCACCCGATCCTCCTCCATTTACGTATGATGTTAATTAGGGAACAAGGGTTAGTCATTTTTGGTTTTAACTCCTTCAATTATTTTGTTTGCTATATTATTATGATTTTCTTTACACATTAGAAGTTTTTTAATATATTTGCTATCTTGATGTTTCTTTTCAGGAGCAATGGAAAGATCTTGCGCATAGGTTGGCTATGTTAAATGTTACAAAGGACCAGCATTGGTTTGAAATAGATCGTGCACATGCTCTTGGGCAATCAAACTACGGAGGGGAAGGAACATCAACTCAATCATGTTATGATCAAGGAGAAAACTGGTTCAGCCGTAAAAGACAAGCCACAAGTCATGATGCCGCAGTAGATGATACACAAACTGATTATGTTCCACAGACACAACAAGAGGAAGCAGTTCCACAGTCATAATTAACCCAACTTGTGAATAGTGGTGGGGTTGGTTATAATATAGATGACATGTCTAGGATTTTTGGATTTGAATCAAATGATTCGGGAACATAGAATGTCTTCTCTTTAATGAAATGGATGGTTTTAATGTAGAAAAACTGATAGTATTTTCTTTTGTATGAATTACAAAAACTTGAATGTGTTTTCTTTAATATTCTCTTGAATGAATGTCTTTTCTTTTGAATGAATGTCATTTCTTTTCTTTTGAATGGAATGCTTACAGTATTTGAGTTTTGTTTACAGGTGCAATATGGACGATGAAAATCCGTTAAGGAGGTATGTACTAATGACGTATGGTATCGATCTTAGCATTGGTGATGATAGCGAGGAGAGAGCAATTGTGGTGTACCAGTATATGACTCAAAGAATGCATAGGCTCTTCCAACCAGTGCCTCAACAAGTATTGACGCAACAAATGGTGGACAGGCAACGAGAGGACGGAGATGCAAGGATGATGCATGACTACTTTGGACCTAATTGTACTTGGGGCCCTAAGAAGTTCAACCAACGTTTGGGTATGTATCGACCTCTTTTCTTACGTATTCTAAGTGAAATAGTTGTTGCGGATCCTGCTTTTGATTTCCAAGTTGATTGCACCGGACAACTTGGTCACTCTCCCCACATGTTGGATAAACAAAATAAGATTTTGGAAAAACATGGTTATCCTCCTAGAACAATTGTTGCAAACTATGGTTATCCTAGCACTAGCAATGTTCGTCATTTCAATATATGAAACCATGTAGCTTATGGTACTATGTAGCTTCAATTATGTTTTTTTTTTTTTTTTTATTCAATTTGATGTAGTGGAATCAATGTAGTTGAAGTATTTTTAGTATCAATCAAGTTTCAATTTTATCTTCTTTTGATTCAATTTCATTCAATTGTATTCAATTTTATCGTCTTTTGATTCAATTTCATTCAATTGTATTAACCAAAAAACCTAGTTTGTTCTAGAGGAAAAAATGAGAGACTAGAAAAAAAAAACTAAGTATAGGATTGGAGAAATCGAGTGTCTCCTGGATGTTTTTCGTGATTAGCGCTATTAAGATTGGAATTTGGCGCAAATAAGAATGGCGCTTCACGCTATTCTCATTTGCGTTTTTTTTTCTACACCATTGGATTCTCAACGGCTCCTTCTAATCAACGACTCAAAATAAACGCCATTAAGAATGGCGTTTCAACGGTCTGATTTTCAAAATTAAAATTTATCTATAAAATTGGCTTCTTCAACACAAATCAAACCATCTCAAAATTTTCTTTGCTCCCATCTCTCTCAATTTTATATTTTTAATTCCAAACCTAATTTCAATCAAGTTTAAGTATGGCATACACTACAAATGAAGATGTTGCTCTCACCAAAGCTTGGATGAGAATTAGTCTCCAACCGATTTTTGAAAAAAATCAAGGAGTCCACATTTATTGGGAAAGGGTGCTTCAAGCCTTTGTAGAAGAAGCGGGTGGTAATGAAAACGGAAGAACAAGACAAAGTATTGAAAATAGGTGGTCGGTGATGAAAAAGCAAACCAAAATTTACATGAGTTTCATTAAATCAATTTATGCAAATATGCCCGGAGGAGGATGGATGTTAGAAGAAGTTGTAAGTATTATTCAATGGAACCTCTTTTTTTCAATTATCTACATATTTTAAGTCATTAATTTTCTAAATGAAAGATTATGTTTATTTATTTTGTAGGAGGCACATGCTAGAACTCTATATTCTCAACACAACAACAAAGATTTTGCATTTGATCATGTGTACCAAATTCTTAAGAACCATCCCGCTTTCGGAAATTAAATATCGTGATCTTACAATGATGAAGTGAACTTTGAGAAATGATGGAAGCTTGACAATCAAAATCGGATAATGTTAAATTCTAAATATTAGTTATTTCAATCCATGTACTATCGCTTTTAATTTTTTAAATCCATGTAACTTAATCTATGAAATGAAAATTAGCTAATAAATTTTGTTTTGTAATTTTAAAGTTTTTTAATTTTTCAATTATAGGTAAAAGAAACAGGAGTGATGTGAGAAGAGTGTTAACAAAATAAATAAGGCGAAACGCTAATGTTAATAGCGCTTAACGCTATTGTGAATATCACTTAACGCTATTGTGAATAGCGCTTAACGCCATTCTTAATGGCGCTAAAAAAACGCTATTGTTAATAGCGCTAAACGCCATTCTTATTAGCGCTTGACTTACGCTATTTCGATTAGCGTTCAGCGCCATTCATATTGGCGTTTCTTGTCCTCTATCGCGCCATTCTTATTGGCGTTCAGCGCTATTGTTATTGGCGTTTCTATGGATTCCACGAACCCTTCCACAAAACCATGGAAGGTTGCTTGGATTTTCTGTGGAAGACCCCAACTTGGAAGCCATTAGACTTGACATTCCATGGATTTTCCACACTTGGAATACCTTGGATTCCACCATAAGACTTGCTCTAATACTTGCTTTACATTGTGCACTAGAATGAAATCTGCCCCAAAACTTGTTCCATGATCCAAAGAACGCCTTGATTTTCAGAATCTTGCGGTGTGCCTCTGATTAAAAGTCTTAATACTATGTTTTTAGGTGCCTCAAATGTAATAAATCACCAAAATATACTCCCTCCGTTCTTAAATAATAGGCTGGTTTCTATAAATAAATATTTCAAAAAAATAGGCTGGTTTCCTAATTGAGAAAGTCAAATGTAACTTTAATTTCTGGGACCACTTTTCTCTTAACTTCTTTCGATGACAAATGTCATGGGGACCATTTCACTTTACTTCTTTTGCTGACAAGTGTCATAGGGACCATTTCACTTCACTTCTTTTATTGACAAGTGTCATGAGGACCACTTTCAATGATTAGTTCTCTTAATTTCCTTAATTTTCTCAAAAAACAAAACCAGCTATTTAAAAAAGAATGGAGGGAGTATAATATAACTAGTGACTCGAAAAAAATATCTCAAATTCTAATTATTTATTCAGGTATTATCGTTTAAGAAAGCATAAATATGATGATTGGTCCAAAAAATTGACAAAGTGCACACATTCAACATCATGACAATTAACAAGGTATCAAAAATATGTTAATATTATAACCGGAAAATGGGTCATTTGTCCAAAAAAATTTAAAACATGATTCAAATGGACGAGTAAAATTATTATGGGTGAATGGACACAAAAAAAATAGCAAGGTGAAACTGGATTCATCCTGGCTTAAACTTAAAAAATAGCGAGGATGAAATTGGATGCATTAAATAAGAAAAAAAATTTGAAAATGGGTAGGATGAAACTTGTTACATCCTGGCTATTTTTATATTTTTGTCCATGTAAACAGTATCAAAATCTAAATGTCTTTTTCACCCAGAAATTATTGATTTTGGTCTTTTTAACCAATTTTGTGTATTATACTTGCGTAACTTAATCGAAATTGCTATTTGACCAGCCGTTTAACAGCTAAATAACAGCTGATTTTGACGTGGCAGGTGATTTGGTGAAGTGAGGTGGTTTTTTGTTTGCCATGTCATTGAAAATAATACGAGAAAAAGGGAAATAATTTGTTTTATCTCTCGTAATTTATCCCAAGTTAACCATTAACCATCTTCTATCTTCTCTTGTCATTTTCTTTCTCGAAACTTCTTTCTGCTATTTCATATTTTCACATCCAGGAACTGAATCAAACTGATTTGTACTGGTTCCCACTTCTTTCTTTCATTGTGATGTAAAACATAGTATCAAACTTTACATGGAAATTTAGGGTAAACTTTTCCTAATCCTTGCAGGTGATAAATATCTAATCAAACTCAACCCAAACTGAATTTACCTGGAAGATCTTATTCCGGTTTGATAACTTTGGCCAGTTGGTTGATTTAAGAAATACGAAGGTTAACATAAGAGAATTGTTAATCTTAGAAGAAAATATATCTTTGATTGTTGATGATTGAACTAAAATTTCAAAATATGTGAAGGACATCTTCTGATAGATACATGTTGATTCAACATCTGGCTTCTTAAATCGAGGGATGGAACTGGAAAATTTGTTATTTATGTTCAATTATTATCTATTTTGGACCTGATCAGTTCTTAAACTGTTTAAAAAAAAATGGCGAGATGATACTTGAAGGTTGAGTACGACTCAAAAGCTTGGTATGCAGAAATAAAAACCCAGCATGGAGATTTAAGGAGTACGAGAAAAAAAAAATCAGAAATATAGAAGATACAGTCCTCCCTTCGTCTCTCTGACGTGTTAACATGAGTAATCTCATATTTGAGACACATCACTAGCCACGTCTCATTTGCGGGTATTCTGCGGTTACGCCGCTGGTCACCTAGCAGGTTTGTAACTTAATTTATCTCATTTGCTAGAATTTTCATTTTAGTTTTCCCAATTATTCGTGCCATAATAATAGGCAGCACCAAAATTATTTCGATAAGGTGATAAGGGTTGATTTTCTTTTGTTCTTTTTTTCTCATTTGGCTCGGGTGACATATTTCTAGTTAGATAATGAATTTAGTTTACTCATAATCCAAAGTCTATTTAATCCAAAAGAGAACTTAAACTTTCGGAAGAGTGTCCAACCTTCCAACAATAAACTATCTAATAATATTCTAATATTGTGGTTGGAATTACGTACTACAAAAGGAGGTTTAGATGTTTGTTAATCTTCACAAACCAAATTGCCATATTCAGCAAAATATATACTCTCTTGAAATAAAATGTGACTGATAAAAAGCGGGATTGCCTGGTCCCAAATTTTGGTTGAATAGTTTCTTATTTGGCTTCCGTCTGCTGCATGGTTTGCTATTCCGTCCGCTGCTTGATTGCCTTCCCTGTAGTTGTGTTGTACGGCGACTTGCGGGATTTGCCTAAACCTACTTTTTATTACTTCAATCATTCCTGCAATGTGCCAAGGTGGCATGATGGTTGATGTGATGAAACGCAGGAGGTTCTCTGAATCCGTTCCAAAGAGAACTCTATGCCACTGCCTCTCTGTTGTTGTTCTTGACGCTAAAAGTAATGCCGGGGTTTCATTTTATTCACTTCAGTTCTTCTCGAATGCAAGTTTTATTTGTTTTTCTCTTTCATTTTTTTTTTTTTTTTTTCAAATTAAACTGGCCTACGGACTTTAGACTTTGACCCATCTAAAGAAGCGGCTAAGCTTTTTTTTTTTTTCTATTAATAATTTTCTTATTTTTACAAATTTGACTAAATATCTGTACTAATTTAATTTGTGAACGTGCAGGAATGTGAATGCTTATACAAATTCTTGTCTGAAATTTCGCGTATGAACGGATCATCATCGATTTTGGTCTGAAAATAGTAATTCTTGTATGCGCTGGAGGTATGATGTCCACGCGGATTGTATACAACAATGGTGTCAGGGGTTTGAGGTAACTTATGGAGTAAATTGTGCCCAGATGGACGTTGTGCTTGTTTCCAAGGGTGTCCATGAACCATGTCAGGATTCTTCTCTTCCTCAAAATAAAAAAAACGGCATATGTGGCACTGTCAGTCACTATTATAGGGTGGCTTCTTCTAGATTTAGTAAATGTTATCCATACCTATAAGGTCGTGAATTTGTCACGTTAAAATCAATTTGCTAAATGTTATCCGTACCTATAAGGTCATGAATTTGTCACGTTAAAATCAATTTGCATGTCTAAATGATAGGGATGAGCACGGTTTAAACAAATTCTTGTGGCTTTTGGGACAATTATAGCCACATCGAAACCATATACCATTGACTACAAAGAATTTCTTGTCACGGTTTAACTGATTTCTGGTGTCTTAAAGGTAAACAATAGCCACTCTTAATAATGTTTATGTGTCCATCAAAAGTTTATATGGTCCTACAAATTCAGCGTAGCTGTAACTTATGAATTGGCCATGATAAAATGACTTTTGTGTGTCCGATTGATGACAAAGACCATGGCTAAAATAAAATTCACGTGACTTTAAGGTAAAATTTAGCCACGTATAAATCAAATTGTGTGTCTACAAGGATCCTATGGCCATGGTGATAGTGAAAATGCTTAACTAAAAAAAAAATAATGAGTACCATATAGACACGGTTATAGAGGTATGTCCATGGTAAATCATATTTTATAGTCGCTCAAAATTTATGTAGCCATAAAGGTACCTCTTTGTCACGGCACCTGATGCCACATTTTTGGACTGAAAAAAATCCATGACCAAAAGTCTATGGACACGGTGATTAAGTGTGGCCTATGTGAAGATTTGTACTAGTCGAATGCCATTTAATTAGTGAAAAAACAACTGAGCTATTAGTTATGGAAAAATGAGTTTTCTTTGCATTTTTTTTTTTGTTTTCTGGATTGTAGGGCTTGTGCAAGAATAGCACCACATCCCCAGACGGCCTAGATGCATAAGCGTATGATTTAGGAATTAACTTCAGATGCAAGGCTGTTTTAGAGGAGATTTTTAAGTGCAATGATATTTCACATTTCAGACACTAAGTGTGAATTGTTGTAAAAAAAAAATCACATTAGAAGTTTGATGCCAATTAGTAAGAGAAAAGTAGACTGTGTGTGTAGGATTTGAGTGGATCCTCCAATCTGATGTCTTAGCTGTAATTTGAAGAACAGGCTTGTAGGTCAAGAAAATTGTGTTGGTATCTTAGGCTTGCTTAACGCTTTTGAGAGCATTTCCGCCACTGATCCCGGTGACACTGCCTAATATAATAAAATTTGGATTATATCATCACTGTCAAGAAATTTGAAGACCAGGCTTTATTCACAAGGAAACGTATTGATGCCGATCTACTCAATTAATCAATCTAATATATCACAAGGATAAATCGATTATTAATTGGATCCTCTTTTCCCAAACAAGTATTGTGTGCACCAAAGATTATAAAACCCAAGTCAGATCTTCAATATCTTCTTTGTCTTCAAATCTTCTTAAATCTTCAATAAACACATGCACACAATCACTTGAATCTCTTGTGATCAATCACGCACAGAACGGAGTCTGTTATCAATGGATTATCACAAGATCGTATTTGAACCGACAAATGATTCTAAAGATCCTGTCGAAACTTCGATCTAGTTTGAGTGAATCTTATATCGAAGAGAAGATTCTCTAGAATAAACAAACTAGGTGCAATCAGATTTCAACCACCGTTAGTCAATCAAATCAATCGAAAACAAAGATAAACCGCAATTATCTAGTTTCCCACCAACGGGTCGTGCTAGAGCTTCTTAATCCCAAAGAAGAATTTAAAACGAGCGGCCATAAGAGATTTCACCTAATTAGATTACTCTCCTCTCCGATAGGCGGCTACACCAGTAACAATGACAAAAGAGGAAGTCAAATGTTACGAAGGATTAGTTTGCTAGAAAGGAAAACTTCGTGTATTTATAGACAAAGAAGTTTGGATACCAAGGAATTTCAAAAACCGAAAATATTCTCAAGATATTCATAAATGCACAGATTCGGTTTTCATAATTCCTGGAAATGCTCTGTCCAAAAATATAATCGAAATCTCTCGGAAAATCCAATTAGTAAATGCACATTACTAATTCCATAATTTCCCTACCAAGATAAATTAATAACCTTAATTAAAAGATTCTTAACTTACTTATGTTTCGATTCTGGGATTCTCTTCCATTTAGCCTTTAAGGAATATTTTTGAACAATTATATAAATAAACATTCTCAGCACGTGTTCAAAGTTTGTCGACATCTTTACTTTGTAAGTTCTCTTTCACACTTACAATCTTGAAACCGATTTGCCACACTTCGAAACAAGTTTAGAATTGGTTCATCTTACTTTCAAGAACTATGTGATTGATTAAACCATTCAATTACAATCATGGGTTTACGGTTCTAACAAAACAAGTTTCGGTTATACCTCCATGTGAGTACTAAGCATAGTCACACTAGTTTCCCAAAAGATTCGGTTGACTAGGTACTAGGATCGGTTCCCCACATATATATGGTATCTAACTTATATGTGTTGCACACCTTCACAGGATCAGTTCTCATTTCTTCTGTAAACTTGTTGCACCCCATACAAGGATCGGTTCCCCTTAATGCACTGCATCCCTTACAAGGATCGGTTCTCCTTCACCCCTTACAAGGATCGGTTCCCCTTCACCCCTTACTAGGATCGGTTCCCTTCACCCCTTATAAGGATCGGTTCCCCTCTTCCCATGGCAGACAGAAAACCGATACATACCAAGGTGATTACTTAAGATTGGTTTTACTAATAAAAGTTACACCAATACAAAAGTCAGGTCTTTGTGAATAGTTCTACCAAGAACACAACAAGTTGTGAGCGGTTCTACTTTATCACACATATTGGTTGTTCATAAGATATGCAATGAATAACAAAACCAATAACACCTGGCAATTTCCTTTTCGGTTCACAAAACAAGTTTATGAACTTACTTCCTTAGAACACATGTAAACATTGTTCCCTAGGATGAAATCCTCACCTTGTACCCATACATAATCACAATAGCATTCAAATGATTATGGTGATGTCTTATCTACAAAGTTTAATGGTTAAGCAATAAACCTCGTATTGTATTCCTTAATACTATGTCTATTTAGAGTTCAAATATGCTTCGCAGTTATGTTTTCAATATGCACGACTTGAAAGATACGTTAGGATATGAAACAGGTCATGTCAAATATCACTAATCTCAAGTGAAATGATGATTGTTGTCGTTGTAGCTCCTCGCTTCTTCACATCTTCAAGACTTCGCAATACTTGTAATGTCTCATATCCTAATGCTTTCAAGCTAACCTATACGAAGTTTAACTCTAGTACATAATCAAGTGAATCTTAACTTGAGTTTTGGTTCACTAAAATATGACAACCAAACTTGACATACCAACGCTTGGTGGGTTCAACTGAGCAATGCTCTAACAGAATTCTTCACTCACACTCATACATAATCACAATAGCATTTAAACGATTATGTCGATGTCTTATATACAAAGTTTAATGGTTAAACAATAAACCTCGTATCGTATTCCTTAATACTATGTCTATCTAGAGTTCATACACAAACTTCATAGCTTTTTTTTTCAATATTCACGACTTGAAAGATACGTTAGGGAATGAAACTGTTCAAGTCAAATATTACTAACCTCAAGATGAAGGATGATTGTTGTCGTTGTAGCTCCGTACTTCTTCACGTCTTCATAAATACTTGTAAGTCTCAAATCCTAATACTTTCAAACTAACCTATACGAAGTTGACTCTAGTATATAATCAAGCGAATCTTTAATTGAGTTTTGATTCACTAAAATATGACAACCAAACTTGACATACCAACGCTTGGTGGGTTCAACCGAGCAGTGCTCTAACAATGTTGAACTTTTTCACTACATTGAAACTTCACTAAAGATCCCAAAATATCTCTTATGCAATGACTCCTCAGACTGGTGCTTTATCAGACAAGATTTCACCAGCTTAGGCTTTCCTTATACATCCGTGGATTATATTATGATGTGCATATCAACAATAACATACTCAATCAATAGCAATGACACTTCGCATGGATACATCACCCTAACTAGGGGAATTAAGTAAGACATCCTCTCTAATCTTATATATTTATTTGTTCGGAAATGATTTCCAGAAATTTAGGAATTCTTGAAACACTGAAAAAAAGATAGAGGAGATCCATATTTTCCAGAAAGTCCTGCCAATATTACACCTCATGTACGCGGATGACCTATTGATAACATATAAAGAAAATCCGAAGGCACCAACCACCTCAAACATCTGCTACAAGCTTATGGAAACTCGGGGGGTCTATTCATAAACACCTCCAAATCCACAATCATCCATCACCCGAAGCTTGACCCATACTAACTAGATTAATTAATACAAACCTTCAATATGCCAACAACATCGAACACCCCACCTCCACACACTTTATTTAGGAGTACAATTTAAACATGCGATATCTTCCCGCCATATATGTGTCACAATCCTTTAACGCCTAACTCGCAAGGCGTCTCGATGACTAAATGCCTGATCCGAGTTGGAAGATTCGCACTCATAAATTCGTCCCTTACCCCTACTGCTAGTCAACTTATGCAAAAACAAACTCTTCATACACACATCCACAAAAATTGGATCGTATCACGAAAAATTTCTTTTAGGACCATGACTCTCCCATCAAGAAGCTCCGCCTGTTAAGAAGGGACAAGCTACACAAACCTAAAGCTCCGGGAGAACTGCGCACTCGAAGCAGCAAGGACCTCAACAAAGCACTAGGACATGAAACTGATCTGGAAAATTCACGAAAAACCCACCTCAATGTTAACCAAATTATATAACGCAAAATACCTCAACGAGAACCCCATCTTCGAAAATTATATAATGCAATATACCTCAAATAGAACCCCAGCTTCGAAAACATCCCTCCCCTCCCGTCATCTCCGCCACAATGGAGACAGCTGACATTGCTCATACCAACCTTCAAACATCATCTCTTTCATAAAATTGGAGATGGATAAAATTCCTATATCCAAGCAACTAGATTCCATAATTCAATAACAACATTAACCAAACCTATGTTATCCTACATCGGCTGCTAACATCATATACATGTTAACAAGGAATTGAAATCATGATAGGTTGTATCTACTTCCCAACCCATAGTTCAACGAATCTTCAACATTCACATCACATGGAACAACCAACTAGACAGGATTATATGGCTTTTTGCCAAAACGGAAAATATACCACAACATCAAAATACAACTGCCTCATCAAACAAAACATTAGCTTTAAATTAATTGTCGTTCGGACTCTAAATAAAAACCGGTGGAATAAAATTCAAAATCATGCCTTTGTATGCTGGACGAAAATATTAATTAAAATTTAGAGCAATCTCAAATTTAACATACTCCCCACATTAGATGATGCTTTAGGGTTTTTTTTTTTTTTTTTCTTTGTGTTCCAATTTTTTTCTTTTTTTTTTTTTTTTGCCAAACTAGACGAGGGTGTAGAAGGTTCCAAAATAGACGAGGTTGCCTATTTTCTCCAAGTTCTCACTGATTTACCCAGCTTTGGGATCTCAACGTAACACTCGTTGTTTTTGTTATCGGTCATAAATAATTCACTTAATTTAAAATTTTAAATATATTCTCTATTATCTTGGGTTGAGATATTTGGTCATCCCAAGTGGAATTACATCAGGTTCATAATCCGTAAAAACAAAAAAACTAGGAAGTTTAAATTTTAGGTAGACATGGGCAGATTTAGAAGAAGAACAAAATTACTACGTGAAAAACTTTAAAACATCATCTAAAGAGGGAATTGAAACAGAGGGAGTACAATATCCTTGATGATATTCAAGATCCGAATCTTTAAAACATCATCTAAACTGGAACGGAGGAATTGGAACAGGGGGAGTACAATATCCTTGATGATGTTCAAGATCTGAATCACTCCTGTGAATAGGTGTCAGAGTACTTTATCTTATTCATCACATCATTGTGTGCTTTTAAGGCCACGCCAAGTTCTTCCCAAAATTTTTCAGGATCATTAACATGTATAAGATCAGGATACAATATCTTATCCATCTCTTCCGAGATAACAGTGGGGTCCCCAAATAATTTGGGAGGTAAACATCTATAAGGATTCGCATTGTAAGCTTCGCCATCAAGGAATATTTCAGCATTATCACTCCTCCAGTATTCATCATCAAAATATTCCGATTCACTGCCATTAGTAAACATCAAACTAGTTAATAATTTGTATTTTTTTTTTTTTTTTAATTTTTTTGCAGATGGTCAGCACGGGAACTCAAACTTCTAACCTTAAGTATCAGAGTTTGGCCACTGGCCAACTAGGATAGAAAGAATAAAAAGAAATAGTGACAACAATAGTACCTTTCAGAAGCGTACAAACCCTCGCTGGGAACTTCAATCCACAATAGCTTCTCACTACTATGGTCACAAAAACACAATGCTTTAGTTGATTCAGAACACCAACAATGATAATAAAATAATAGAAGTTAGTATTGTAAGTTCGCAACACTTTTAGGCTGACTCTTATGGATGCAACTAAGACTAACTCTTATGAAGCATTAACAAAAGCTTGCACCTTCAAAAATGGCAGTTACCGTGTCTCAATGGTTAACAGCACCAATTTTTGTTGAGTCTATGCAGCACAAGTTAACAACACCCTTTCTTACTAGTTGAACGCATGCAAATGATAACAAACAAGTCCAATTTTGTGCACCCCACATGATGACGGTGCACATTTCTCTCCACGATTGGAGAAATAATTATACTCATTATAACAACAAAACAACGAGAAGAAGAAAAACTAGGTAATATCTAATACCGAGTATATGGATATGGAATCCAACGGAAGTCTTTGGGATTCTTTCCACTGTTGCGGATATCCTCAGCACTGCCATTAATAAAACCAAAAAAAAAACACTAATCAATAACAACAAATAATTAGAACGTGAGCATCATTTTTAAAATTTTGAAAACATAGGATGATAAGGTTTTTTCACTGAAAACAATAAAAATTTGTGAGTGGTTAATAAAACATTTTGAATACAGGGAAAAAAGGTTAAATTGAAGTCACATCAAGACTTCCTTCGTGACTCTGATCTAGACTAAAAAATTATGGAGATCCATCCTTACCATTGAAGAGACATTTTTTCGGCAAAATTCTATTTCCATTTGTTTTTATCCATAGTGTTTTTCTTTTTTATTTCTAGCTTGTTTATACCAAATATCAGGTAAATTTTTTTGACCCTAGCATGGGAGATGCCTTTACGCATGGTGAAAAATAAAAAAGATGATGACAATAAGCTGAGAATAATACCTGACAAGTGGATGTCCTCTTTGTCTGTATATTTCTGTGTAAACCATAAAAGTTCAGTAAGAATCAATACATATACTCGTCCAACAAAATCGAAACATGAAACAGTATTACCAATGTCAGGGTCGACAGGAAATCCTTCATCATTAAACACGGTTGTTTCTACAGATTCATGAGTAGACTCATCAGGAGTAGGAGTAGGAGCAGGAGAATTGGATGAATCTGATGAGCATATGTCTCTGTTAGCCATGTACTCATGTAAGAATCTGGTGGTACTGGGTATGATTCCTCTGATCTTCAAACGTCTCTGAAATTCTCTCCGCAAGTTGTTATCCAATTTCCTTGAAGAAAAAATAAAAGTTACAACAACTGATAGAAATAGAACTACCTATATAATTCGAGTACTTACGCGTAGTCAGGTCCTCTGTAATAGATATTTTCTTCTGGAATCCTTGAATACTTGACACAGAAACTGTCTATGAAAAAGTCATCTGGATAAGCAATGACACCGTACTCCAAAGTAGTCCCGAGAAAATTCGTTTGAGTTACAACTAAGCGAATGCTGGGCTGTGGATCACTAGCGCTATGGACATGATTCTGGTCATCACCGGTAGTAGAGGAATGATGTGTAGGCATGTGAACTATGACTTTGACCTCATCACCGCCGTAGTCTCCAATCAATGTTATGGTTTGCTCCCATGGTTTATCTTCGATTTTGAAAGGAAACTCACTTGGTGTCTCCACAACCTGCCCAACACATCAAGACATAAAAATCTTGATTACAGCTTGATAACTATTGCAAAGCAGTTTGTGGTACTTGCAACTCTAATACGAGGAGATATATTAAGTGGCGTGTTCATATCTCATCACGGTTCTGTTTCAATTAATCACACACTCTTTCCGGCTAAATCTTCCAATTGTCTTAGATAAATCAACTGGTAGTTATTAGAGAATGATCAGTATCTCTCTAAGGCTGCTTGATTAGGGCACAGTAATGATGAAAAATTAAATTGCAGACAAAATTGGAATGAGATGTTGAAATTATGTGTGTTTGTTGGACCCTAAACATCAACAAGGTAGGTTCAATAGATAGAATTTTATAAAAATTAAGGAACAAACATACCTTTTTAAGGAGATGTTCAGCAGCTTCGTCACCGGCACCTATGATTTGATCAGATCCGGACGGTCCCTTCTTACCGATAGAAGAAGAAGAAGAGAATTCACGAGTTGGAGTCCGAATTTGATAAATTAAACTGCTACTACTACGGCTGATATTGGTACTGCTGCTGTTCTTCAATTGGGGGCTGATGAAGATGGAAGATGAAGAAGAGGTGTAATTTCTACGAGCGATCCTAGCTAGTAATACTGTGGTTATCGCTTTCTTGATGATTCTCGTCATTTTAATTCATTAATTTGCAGGCATCAGAAATCTCCAATTTGCAGAAGAGAAGAGGATTTAGGGATTGGTTTTACCGACTCCAATTCTCTAACATGTTTATTTTCTAATGCTCGACAAATGGATCTGGATCCCCATTGTTAAGTTCGCCCGGCCCAACGAAATTTACCGTTATTATGGCCACTATTATATATGATAAGGGCAGCTAACGATCGGAGATGGACAT